>SRZU01000181.1:0-101958 GCA_013183765.1 Fusarium xylarioides
TACCCCCCCCCCCCCCCCCCCTTTTTTTTCTTTTTTTTTTTTCGGTTGTGTGTGTGTGTGTGTGTGCCAAGAAGAATATCCATCTCAGTACCCCTATTTACTCCATAACGGCTGGTTTTAAAGCATTTAATTGGGAAAATATTGCTGACCATTTTCGTTTGAAGTACCGTACAGTATCTTATCGCTTTACCCCGCCTCTGGCAAAGATGAGGTGTGCCTGCACCCGATGGAATAATACATTAAATGAAACTAGGTCTTAGAGATTTATTACGCATGTAGTTACTCTATGTAGATTTCTAACAAGCAACGAATGAAGAAAAGAAAATCTAGTGGTCCTGTGATGCTGATATGCCGTTTGATCTGGTAGTAATAAATAATAAAAAGAGCAATAGATTAAGCGCTCCCCCTATGTTATGGGTCTTTTCGACAAGCTTGCGAGACGATAGACGCTCGGTGGCGTAGGCTAAGCTCGCCAAGTGACTGCTCCTTATTGCCTTCGTTATCATTGTATTGTCTGGCGGGACTGAATACGCCTATTTGGAAAGAGCTATGGCTTGAAGCAGCAGCCAGCATGGTGCAGCTAAGGCTTTGTTAAAGTTGTCTAATCAGATAATGATAATATTGGCTTGGCAATTGTCCGCCTCTCTGTGATGAAATCGGTTAATGCCTTCTGACTCTGTGTTGTTGCCTACGTTATCACATCTCTCAAACTCTCAAACTGTGGATAGCTGAGCAGTACAGAGTCGTTGGCAGTGACCTCTGAACCGCTTCTCGTGCCGCGATGGTGCCCGCAGCAGTGACAATCAAATTAATTAGTGTTCCCAACTCCTGATTAATGCTTATATGGGCGTGCTGAGGAATAAAAGGAAGAATTTAAAGCTCATGTCTCATCGTTGGAGCAAAGGATGGAATATGTGGTGAATGGACTGTAATTTGGCGGTAATTACCTGTTACTAAGGGACAGGTTACTATTGGATGCATAACGCTAAGAGAATTCAATAGATTTGAAGTATAAAACCAATCTTATTCTGAATAGTTTGTCTGTCTTGCCTGGTGGTTTGTATGGATTACTAGGGTAGTGGAGCTGAGAGCATGGCGCATATATGCGCACGGTTGACCGAGAAGCGGAGGAACGAATGCATTACAAATAGCTAACCTTAACGATCAACAAGCGTCGGCCTAGAGAACACAATTGCCACGGTTAGATTATAGAACGGATGATACGAGGAAGAGCAAACCTACGTGTTAATACTGCCGGCAAAGAAGGAGGTGCACGCTAAATATTGGTAAGAAGTCACAACATAGCCCACAATCTCCGTGTCACCCGACCCCTGTAGGACAAGTTGAAGATGCATCACTTATCCAGCCAAATGCTTAGCTTGGGGCTCACCACATGGCATCTCCAGTATCAAGGCTGCGTTGGTGGTAATGGTGAGGTAATGAAAAGCCGAATCTGGACGATCGAGGCCAAAACTGGTTGCATTGTAACACGTGCCTAAGGATATATGCAAGACGCCTTGCCTTCACGATGAAGAAAGGCCGTGCGACTATGGCTTTAGATCATATCGGGGTGGAACTGCCTCGAGGTTTGGATTCGATTTTGAGTTGACTAGCTTCTGAATCGTGGCAATTGTGTTGCTTGAGATGGCGCTGCGAAGCTCTCCGAAGCATCCGGAGCCGATGACACGTTCAGTGTCTCAGGCACCTAGTTACGGCCTCGGTAGCCTGTGACAGCCATATAGTAAATGTTCTACATTTCCTAAATATAAATATCACCGAGCCCTTCAAGTAAGAGAATGAAGTGAAGTTTCTCCAGTTTCAAAACAACTCAGATTTTAGACCAAAGTTGCCATAACTATACCATCATGAGGACATACGCATCCTTGACAGTTTTTTTTGCTCTTATCAAGAGTTTCCGCTGTATGTCTTTCTCTCTTCACAATTCCTTCCTCCCACTCGGATAATCTCCCCATTTCAAGACATCTCACTCTAGTCACACATTTATATACTGACAAATGTACCTTAATGAATAGTGGAACAGGTGCTATTCCACTGGGTCTGATCAAGGTACCGCTGATGTGGCCGCAAATACCTCTTGTACAGTTGGCGACGGCGTTACATTCCCTCATACTAGAGGCGATGTCCTGGGACGTTGGGATAGTGGGAACAAAGTTTGCGTTTTCTCTGGCCAAGTTCTCTCACAGAATACGGCAAGTTCTTCTAGAGACCAGTATAGCTTAAGCAAGAGCTAACGTGAGTTAAAAGGAAAACGATGCTACAGCAGCTTTCGAAGCCTGCTGCCGTCCCACCGGAGGTGAAGCAGTTAACGGAGGTGCCTGTTTTTAAGGAGGGTTCAATTGCGCACCTAGAAGTATGAATGGTACACCTGGCAAAGCTAGGAGTCTATTATAGGGGGTTTTAGGGCCGCGAAGGTTCGTACAGGTTTCTTTCCGATAGTTAAAGCTTAATTTACCTATGTCTCGGCGTCATGGCTCTAGGATTTAGAGGGATTCCCAATCCAGTCTGCCTTTCCAAACACAAAGCCCGGTTCGATGTGCTTCACGCCTAGCTCAAGAGCTTGGGGCACTTATCAGGAGCCCTAGATTGCGCCTTTCACCTGTTTGTCTGGTCAAACCAGAAGTCGGGACTTGTAAAGGCAGAGTTGAAGCTTACAGGACATGCGTCTGTATTCCGAAAATCAGGTGACAAGGAGCATCTGATATCACTTCCCATCCCCCTTTCGTATCTTGAGGGAAACAACTAATGCGGGCACCTTCTAATTATTGCCAGCCTCAATATCCAAGATACAATACAATACAATTTATTTCGCCCGGCGGCTTATTTTGGCCGATAGGGCACTAGTCACTAATTCGTATGTACATTTTCATCCTCGCCTTCCCAAGCCCATGCAGTGCTACACGTTGCTCAATCTGTGTCCGCATTTCCTAAAGCCAAGACTGTACCTTGCTTTTCACTATATAAATTGAAATAGGTCTCCTCGAGCCCATACTGCGCCTGTTCCTCGATTGTGCTTTTCCGTCTACCCTATTGCTCCCTGCGTTTTCCCGTGAGAACAACCCGGGGCAACTCTCTCCTGTAAAAACTTTTCCTTAGCACTTGCTGTTAGCGTCTTGCTAGGGTAAAGAATTTTTATAGGCTAAAATGGCAGTAAAGGCAACTGTAGTACTAATAGGACCCTAATAGCTACTAGAAGAAAGGGATTTAGAGAGTTAACCTTTCTTTATAATAAGTATCTTTAATAATACTAAGCTTTATAAGCTCTTAATATTACCTCTAGGTGCTATTTCCTATATATTATCTACAACTTCTTTCTACCTTAACATTTTAGCTTTATAAGCCTATAATATTTTAGGCTCTGCGCCCTTAATATTCCCCTATATAACCGACCTCTGCAGCCTTGGCTACCCAGACAACATTTGCGGCATCCTGCTGCTTAACATTCAGGGCCATTACACCCTCGCCTTCACCTTCGCCTGCAGTTTAGCGCTACCTCGACTGACCACTGCCGCCTTAGCTGCCTGAACAATACCAGCAGCCCTCAGCTGCTTGACTTTCTGGGCCTTTTAGTGCCCCTAACCTCGATGCATAAGCCCTATATGGCTTGCTGCCCTTTTTGCAGCTTAGAAGCTACGTAACTAATCTCTGCAGTTATATACTGCCTAGAGACCTTCTTCTTCTTTATAGCCCTAGCTACTGCCTAAAATATAACTAGGCTTTAATAATTTATCTTACTAGCTAAGATTACTAGATAAAACTGCTAGGTTAAAATAGTATAGAGCTTACCTAGAGACTATAAAATAAGGTAATTACCTTATTTATAGAGCAGTATTCTAGCTACTTTAGGTTTTTCTCCTATAAGGGTCTCCCCTAAGGATATATAGTTCTAGGTTGCAGCTACTGGCAATCTTAGGGGTCATAGACTTCCTGCCTTTAGGTATAGAAAGCTACTTGATCTATCTGTGCAAGAGAATTCTAGGCTAGAGAGGGATGAGTTCCCGCTGACAGGATGCCCTCTTGAAAGTAATGCGCCTTTGTGCCGATGATATGCTGGATGAACTAGATGGAATAGCGGTTGCATGCAACTTTGCCAGGACCACCTGCTTTAACGTCCAAGACGATGTGCTTGAAACTACCGTAGGGCTGGCTACGAATAGAGCAGGTGCCACTTGGGGGAAAGGGCGTCCAGCGCTCTCCATTGATGCAAGTGAACATTGTAGGTGTTCTAGGTAGATTCGGATGCGACAGTAATTGTAGATAGTTTAGCTCAGCACGTCCTGTGCTCCCCTAGGAGACTTTTCGGAGCCAATGGCCCCCCGGACGAAAAATATACATACATACATACATACATAGCCTCTACTATCTCTCGAAGAAGCCGAGCCCCACCCGCTAATCGATCGATCGTAACGACACACGAGCCGAGAATACAAGTGGATGGAGCAGACCTGGCCGTCCCCAAAAGGACCCTGCCCTGTCGCTGCGTGAGCAAACGCGTCTTCGCGTCCAACGACACCGCGATCAACAGCACCTTACAAGGGCACAACAAATTGTCCAGCAGTTCGACACCACTGCGGAACTCCCACCCACGGTCGAGTTCTCCGCTCTTACCTTGCGTGATTACCTAGCCTCGTCCATTCTTCCCGATGAGGTCCAGCCTGGACCGGATCGTATATCGGACATCGAGTCTGACCCCGAGTCCGAAGCTGGACCAACACTCCTCCCATCATCTCCAAGCCATCTTACTGCTTATTTAGAAAATGGTAACGACGATGACACATCTGAGAGCTTCGGGTCTGACAACGATGCCGTGTCAAACTCATCGACCTCAGCGCGCCCATCATCATCATCGGCTGGCTCCACTCGGCATGACAGTCGATCGCCTCAGCGCAGAAGCTCTACTTCCTCGTCAACGCCAAGCTCCCCAGTCTTATCATAACCCTCGCCATCCGACCCATCTTCGATATCATCAGTGGGTCGAGATGAATCCATCGTCAGTGGTTATCTTCAAGCGATTCGTGAACAAGATACAGCCGGTGGGCCTGATTTCCTACACGCCCAGAGCGACGTGTATGACCGTGTACCGGTACTTCGAACATTCTTTAACCATCAGTGCAACTGAAAGCCATAGAATCAACCTTCTCTCCCGAGGTTATTAGGACTTGCTAACAAACATCTCAAATAGGCCCGAATTCACACGAGCGTGCCGAGCCGGAAAACACCTATAAGCTCCAGGAACATACTGAACACATCAGCCGTTCCCTTCCTCCTTCACTAACTATTTTTGCAGAGCGCGATAGTACTTGTGATCCTCGTGCTTCCTTTCCACAGTGGTGAGGCTTCCTCTCTAATCAACCGGCTAAGCCGTTGTCCTTACGCAAGATACAGGCTTCGCTGCTACACAGCTCCGTAACCGTTGCGCGATAATAGGATATCAATAGCATCTGGTTCAGGGAAGAGAGTCTATCTACCATCTAAGCCCCTGGCCACTTTTGACTCTCTTTTTTCCCAGCTTATAAGAGCAATATCTCTACTGCTTAGGTAATATAGCCTTATAGTTTAAACCTAGCATATACATAATATACCTCTATTAGTACCTTTACTACTGCTAGTATCTGCTTCTTTATTCTGCTGTTTTTCCCTAATAGAGCTTAATTGCATATAAATTCTTCTGCTAATATCCTTTCTCTTATATAATTTAGGAATTTATATAATAAGATTATCCTTCTAGCTATCTTTAAAATAGTCCTTAAGTATATATAGTAAGAGATACCTAGCTTATATAACCTCTTATATGCTAAGTCTTATGCATATTAGGAGAAACTAAAAGCTAGCTATTAGAGCGCTAAAGATAAGAGCTAAGCGTTTTGTCTATCTTATAGTATCCTAGCTAGCAGCCTTATAAACTTCTATATATTAATAGTAGAGAAAGCAAATATGTACTATATCTAGACTAGGAAAGGGGAAGCTATTCTATACTTTAGAAACCCTATCTACTCTTTTAAGTATATAATCTTAAGGATACATTTGCATTATAGACTCTTAAAGGAAGTTTAACTCTATTTTAAGATATTATCCTAGCTAGACTTAATATAAGTTATATTAATATAGACTTTTACTAGCTTAATGTAAGTATATAAGATTAAGTTTATTAACTATTATCTCTATTACTAACCTATAGAAGTAAACTTTAAATACTTTTATAGAAAAGCGCTTATTGCAATTACCTTTATAATTAACTAAGTAGTATTATTCCTAAAGATCTTCTAGTTATTAACTAGTATTAATTATATCTTCTTTATAATATAAGAATATATTATACTAAGGTAAGGCTAATTTAAGCATTAAACCCTAGCTACCTAAAGGCTAGATTACCTAGCATTATTTAGGCTAAAGCATATAACTGTAATAAAGACCTCTTTAGGGTTATATTTAATAATTACTAGCTTTTTAGCTTAGGGTTATTGCTACTTCTGGCTTTTAATGAGGCAATGTTAAAAGATCTAGCAGCTACAGAACAGAACTGCTAGCATGCCTTCATCTTGCAGCTTAACTGCACCTGCCTTATAGATGCTTAAGAAGCTAAAATGCAGCATATAAGAGCTATTACTAATTTAAAAAGATATCTAAATTTTAAGATTTAGAAAGAGGTTACCCTTTATCTTAATATTATCTTTACTATATAGGCTAATAGTATGCTAAACTTTAACCAGAACCCTTATACTAGCCTAGTATACTAAAATATTCTTTCTACTTCTACTACTAGTAAGCAATACTGCCCTTTTTAGGTGTTTCTAATAGAAATAGTAATTAAATTTATATCTATACAAGCTGCTTGCGTTCTGCTTCCCCTTGATTACATATTTCTATAAGCGTTGAAGGTAGTAGCCGAGCCTTCATCATCATCCCCCTTACTTGATCCTGTTTAACAGATCCTTGGCCTTTACACCGCGTAGCCTCTATGCTGCCTTCTTATACATTCAGTTAACAATAAGCAAGAGTATAGGTTTAACAACTAGATCTAGCGCCTAACCTGGATAGTACAGACCTACAGCCATAGCTAGAGATTGCTTAAGCAGTATTATAGTCTAGGCTTAAGTAGTATAATAGACACTTCTAGTATGCTCTAGATCCCTAGTAGTTACCTTAATTAGCAGAAAGGTTATATTACACTTAAGGTTTTAATTAACCTTTTATATATCCTATAACCTATTATAAGCTAAGCTAGCTTACTAGTTTAATATTTAAGCACTTACTGCTAATTAAGTTACTATTAAACTGCATTTTTAATAATTAATTAGTAATACTTATATAAAGTATAATTAAGATTATAAAAAGGATGCTAAGAGACTTGCTAATAGGGCTATTACTCTTACTATATAAGAAATAGCCTAGGCTTACTATTAGCCCTTTCTAGCTAAGTTACACTTATATTAGGATTAAACCTAAGGCTAGGTTAAGTGCTAGAAACTGCTAGTTTTTAATTTATTAATATAAGCCTAAGAGGATTTAGCAGCTAAGATAGGCTAAATCCCTACTACCTAAACTATTTATAGCATTTATGCTAAGGTATAGGCTAAATATTACTAAGTTATAATAGATAATATTAATAATAATAATTAAAATAATATAAATATACTTTTATTATTATTATTATAATCTGCCTTACTTAAGGAGTTATTTTATTAAATAATTACTTATTAATACCTGCCTTATAAGAATAACTAGTTTAACTTTCTATTTTAATAGATCTTTTACTGCCTTAAACTACTAACCTAAAATGCACTCTTCTTTCTCTAGCTCTATTAAGGGTTTATAGAGGCCTAGGAGAAAACTTATATACTATTAGGTCCTTTTAGTAGCCATTTTAGTTACTAGATTAGATCCTATATCCAGGTTACATTTAACTGTAACTATAGTAAGGAAGTAAGAACTAGTTATAGCTATGCTACCTGGTGCTATAGCAAATTATTCTTTTTCTAAATCTAGTACTAGGCCCCTTACTTCTTACTACCTTATAGAGAGGAAAACACACTATTATCATCTGTTTATTGCTATTATAAATATCTTAAGGGTCTATTACCTTATTTAACCCCCTTCTTCTAATATCCTGCGAGTTTAGTAGTCTTAAAAGAGTTATCTGGCTGCACTAGGCTAAGATTATGCATAATATTGCTAATCTGCGCTCCAGTAACTGTAAAACAATCTAATGCTATTGCTAGCAAGCATTGCTTTATATATCCTATATTACTAGCCTAACTTAGAAAAAGATAATAATGTAAATTTTATCTAACTATAGTCTCTAGATTAGTCATTATATGCTAATAGCAGTGTAAATAGAGATATTTTCTATATACTAGTAGTAGAAATGCATATTTTAAGGCAGATCTTTAAAGAAACTGTAAGCTAACTGACTATTCTTTTGCCTACCTAGGATAATGTTATTAGTCTCCTTAACACTATAGAGACATTATCCGGTCACTTGCCTAGCTCTTTAGCACGATTAAGTTAGACGAGACGTTAGCTTTACAACCAAGGTAATAAGGATAGTATCCGCAGCCATCTCATCGCTAGGCAGGAGGAATTGGAACCCACTGCACAGGGTCGGTCACTGCTGGATCAATTTCTGCGACAGAGCGAGCCGCCAGAGTGGGATGTCGACCCTGTCGATACCCCTTCTAGCGTAGTCATCTAGGAAGAAATCGAGTTAGAGGAAGATATGGAAGAAGATGGATTTTCTACGGATGATTATGACAGTAATTGACAGAGAATAGTCTTCACGCTCGTAGATATAGTGAGCAATAAAGTCTTTATAAGTTAAGCAGGGTCAACTGTATTGCGCACCATTCATTATCTGATAGACCGTCTAAAGACGATGGGTTAATGCTAAGGGCGTCTGAGATGACGAGGAAAATTGGTGAGTCACACCTGTGCGGTTGAACTGCTAGACGCCTGAGGATAACCTCTACAAGCTTCGTAACGACCTGACATCTCTCGCAAATGAGCCCAGAAGATTTATTGGATGAATGTCCAAGCGTCACAAGGAAGAATGGGTGGATCGATGTTCGGCTAGCATTCGAGATAGGTAATCAATATGACATGGCACTGAATGCTCCTTGTTCCGGAGCGTGGTAGCGTGTCTAGGAAGTTTGTGTTATTCCGAATTGCGTTCCATCTGGTCTTACCTCGCCCTGACCATTCGGCGGCGAACGGACTCGGCTTTATAGATTCGATTGGCTGTAGAGTAAAACATATGGTGCTGTCATCACAATCATCCACCATCACCAGTCGAACTCATTCTTCCTTTGTGATCATCCTTGACCGCTCTTCAACCCGTACCCGTATTTGCTCCAAGGGCCATAAACACATGATGATGATGACGCTCGATGCACCGACTACTGACGTCTGTCAATGTACCAAGGCAAAGGGGGCTGGAGAGAACGAAGGAGAGCTTGGCATAACGGTGATTTGTCCGGACTGCCACGTGGAGGAGGCAGGCACCCGGGATCCTAACGATGTAGAGCAAGCAGTCGTTGAGCAAGCAGCCCTTACAGACGAAAGAGATGCCTCTTTTGCTTTCAAAGATTCGCCCGCTTCGATGAGTATCACAGGGTATCGTCCAAGTGACTAGTCTATCGAACCTGCCATTAAAAAAAAAAAAAGCGGCAGAGAAGCCGACAACCAGTCATCAAATTCGTCGAAGAGATTGGCACTGCAAATCTGATAACCTCGCTCTGAGCCTTGCTGAGTGAGAGAGCATCCACGTCCGCCGATGCCGCAAAGTGTCGGTTTCCCGACCTCTTTCCGGAAGAGCAGGTATCAAGGTCTGAAGAAGGGCCTGAAGGGCAAGAGTTATCCTAGCTTCATTTAAAGATTCCGGCATTATTGGTGGTTAAGAAATATCTAATTGAATAGTGATGGTGTAGGTTGAGGGATTTTTGGGACACTCGCTTATCGATGGTGCCCGCAATTACGTCGTAATTCGCTCAGACCACATAACAACTTATCCCTCGCAAAAAGCGGCCCGTGAAATCGTATGCGCGGCGCCTAATAAGTGCATTTAATAAGTTCCCTGCAACTTATTAGGCCCCAGACAGGAAATAAACACCACGTAGAAAGGCCTTAATCGACCGAGATGGCCGCAGATGACTTGTATATGGCCGCAGACAAGCGTGCCTATGCCGCCCGGAGGGCGGGCCTTCAGGCAAAGAAGGATAAACAGCTGGCGAACACGGCACAGAGTTGTACTGCAAAGCAGCGGGAGTGGAAGGCGCGTCCCCCCGGCCGCCGCCCTCTCTTTTCCCCTTTGCCCTTGTCTCTTTTTTTTTACGTAGAGTCCCATGGGCGGCTAACAGACGAGGACTTATAGGCCTGGTGCCGTCAGCGCTCATCATAAATCAACTCAATCAATCAATCACCCCAATCAAATCAATCAACTTAGTCAATTCCTTGCCTCAATCAAATCAATTCCAGTAATTTGTAAGTTAACATGATTTAATAAAGTTAATATATGCTATGCTATATCTAAACTGCCTAAAAAGATTAAACCTAGATGTGCCCTCCGCCCAGTCCTACCCTGTACAAGATGGCCACAGATAGGCGATACTTCTTAGCCCTATATAAAGCCGTAGCCTCATTAGTACCTGCTATCGCCGCCTAACGCATACCAACCCTCGGCAGGATGATGCGCTCCCTCTACACCCTACTGCAGCGTATTAATTTCACTATTAACAAGATATAGCACTAGTAATAAGATATTAGACTTACCACTACCCTCTACACTGGCGAAAGGCTTACCAGTGATTTTAATGCCTTGCCCCATGCTACTTTTTCCCTCTGCATTCTCGCAACTATCTTAACTAAGGACTATAGCTAAGCAGCTTAAAGAGGCTTTAATCAGGGAGCTACCCTCTAACATGACTATTAAGGATCTACTAAAGGTTATCTAGAAGAACTGCTACTTTATTTAAGAAGATTTACTAGCTTAAAAAGGTATAAAAGGTAGA
Organism: Fusarium xylarioides; assembly: GCA_013183765.1. Taxonomy (NCBI): domain Eukaryota; kingdom Fungi; phylum Ascomycota; class Sordariomycetes; order Hypocreales; family Nectriaceae; genus Fusarium; species Fusarium xylarioides. The sequence goes on from SRZU01000181.1 coordinate 11,022, forward strand.
AAAAGTTAAATTAAATTATATAATATATTCTTTATTAAATTAAATTACTAGAATTAGCCTATTAGTTATATATAGTACTATAGCTAATATAACATAAAGGGTTAGCTAGAATTCTTCTTAGTATAAGCAATATCTTCTGCAGCAGATTATCTTTATAAGTATAGATCTATCCTCTATACTAATATATCTTATATACTAACTTATATAAAGCCTATTAAATTACCCTAGCAAGTTAATTAAGCCCTAGTAATAATAGTATAATTAATCTCTAGTCCTATATAACCCCTAAATAACTATAGCTTAACTAGAGTATAATACTAAAGGTAAAAGTTAAAGCTATATAAGAACTTAGTATTAAGTTTATTATTAATAGTAATATACTCTTTATAATATTTAAGTATAAGTTTTTAAAGGAGCTTTTTTATTAGTTTAACTATAAATTAGTACTTTAAATTCCTTAGAGTAGCAGTTCTATTACTAGAAAGCTATAGAAAATCTTTAAGTTTAAGGCAGATATTATTAAAGCAGAGCTAGGTAGCACCTTAATAAAAATATATATTAGCTTTAATCTCTAGATATTACTAAACTATCTTATAATAATAGCAGTTTTTATATACTTTATTAATAAATTTAAAAACTAATAATTTAAGCTACTTACTCTATGCTATTAGCTAGGTATTTATAGTAATAAGAATCTTACTAAGATATTATTTAAAATCATTTAACTATAAGATATCTAAGAATAGGTTAGTATAGTTATTTCTAATAATATAACTATAAATAATACCTATCTCTTTTACTTCTACTAGTAGCTTAACCCTTTAATCTAGCTAGCTAATATTAAGGCTTATTATATATATTACTATAGCTACATTCTTAACCTTATTATCTACATATTTCTTTTTAGTAAAGATGCTAAATCTTTTAAGCTAGAGTTAAATATTAATAGTATAAAAAGTCTTTAAAAGTAAGATCTTTACTATTAGCATTTAAAAGGCCTAATTAAGAAGCTATATAATATTATTAAGTTTATTAAATTCTTACTTTAATATAGTAAATATTTTAAGTATATTACTTATAAGCAGGAGAATAAAGGGTATTATCTTTATAAGAAATTAACTACTAAGCTTAAGGTTATCTTAAATAATAAGATATAATAGAATTTTACTTATATAATAATAGAGAGAGCTTTATAAAAGTAGACTAATATTAAGGCCTATATCTTTATACTTAAAGGTAGAAAAGATAAAGAAAAATATATTTTTATTAATAATATCTTATTTAATAAGAATTAGTATATACTTAGTAAGGTTAATAAGATACTTATGCCTCTATATTATTAGATAATGCAAACCTAAGGCTAGAGTAAAGGCAATAGCTATAAGCGCCTGTAAGAAGTTCTAGTAGGAATAGAATACCTACTTAAGCATTTTAAAGACTAGAAAGGCTTCTATAATAAGTTTATAACTAAAATAATAAGGGTAATAAGTCTAAATAATCCTAAACTAATTAAAAGAGTATTTATACCTCTAAGGAGAACTAATATCTAGTTAGCCTATTCCTGCTATTACCCTGCTTACTTTAATAGAAAAGAGATCTATATATCCTAATAGCAAAGTTAAGTGCTAACTTTTATAGTAGCTGCCTTACTAAAGCATTCTTAAGCTAAGTATATAGCATTTAATAAACTACTAGCATCTAAGATTTCTTAAAAGAGCTTATTACTAGTAGATTACTAAGTATATATTTAGGTATTAATTAATAATAGCTAGAAGAAGCTAGATAAGTATTATAATAAGCTTAAAGAATCTCTCTTATTTATAGTAGCAATTATCCTTTATTTAAGATTTAGTATTAACTAGTTAGAGGCTACTTAGGCTACTAAGAAGTAATTAGCCTAGGTTTATAATATAAAGGTAGGCATAAAGGACTACTTTATATAGTAGTATTAATTAAATTAGTAGATAAATAACTTACAGTTAAAGTCTACTTTATTATTAATAAATAGAAGTAAAGAGAATAATTACTATATATAATAAATTAATAGTAAAATGAAAAAGGCATTTATAATAAGCAGCAGTATTAGTAAGATAGATAAATACCTCTATCTTAAGCTATAAAATATATAAAAGCTAATCTAATAGTAAAGGGACTATAAGCCTTTATTCCTAGTACTAAGCAGCTTTACCTTAAATATCTTTGCCATTCTGGCTATAGCAACTGACTGTAAGAGGCAGTTTAGCCTAGCTAAGCTAACACTAACATTATAAAGGCTTACAATAGGCACTAATATGCTAGAGCGAGTTTATTATCTAAGGAACTAGGTCTAATATAGCAGGGTAAAGCAGGGCAGTTAGGTTAGTAATTGAGGCTTTAGATCTAGCGTAATACCTTTATATACTTAATATATAGGCCTTCTATATAATTAATTAAAATAAGCTAATTAAATTAAATAAATTAACTTTAGACTGAAGCCCTATTAAACAAATTAACTTTTACCTTAAAGTTGATTTGATTGATTTATGATGAGCGCTGTCCCTACAGTCGCTGCTACTTATAACGATGAGATGAATCATGTCGATCGAGGAGACCAGATGAGGGCATATCAGGGCTATGATCACCCTATTCGCCGCGGCGCTTGGCAGGCTCTTTACTTGGACCTTTCTGCTTGATGTGGTCCTTGTGAATTGTTATCTTCTGCAACGCCACAGGCAGCCTTACTGGAAGCGATATATGAGCCAAAAGGAGTGGTGCCGGCGTATTTATAACGAGCTGTTTAAAGCGTTCCATAAGGGAAGTCAGTCAAGGCAGAAGTTTCGGACCGGAGACGAATTTACGCCTATGGCACAGCATACCATGCAGTACCCACCTGCCGTACATACCCACCTACCATACAGTAAAAAAAAGATTCCCCTATATAAAATGCTATTTTTTAACCATATATTGAAAATTCATTAAAAATAAAACCTATAAAATGATTTTTAAATTTCATTTTAGAATTAAATGCATTTTAATATTTCTACAGTATTTTAACTTTATGCCCTATATATATATATACTATAGCTAATTCTTCTTCCTCTAAATTTAAACTCTTAACTTCTTCTATCCCTTCTACCTCAATTATATCTTTAATAGCATCTACCTCTTTAATTGCTTTATTTACCTTAGAAATAGTCTTACTAGTTATTAGAGCTTCTATTAATATTATAAATCTTTTATTAGGACTTAGTATTACTTTTCTCTTCTTTCCTCTACTTAACTGCTTAACTTCTTCCTCTAGACTAGCTATTTTAGTGCTTAAAGAGGTAATCTTTAACTTTTAAGCTTTAAACCCTTTTAATATTATAGAATAGTGCCTTCTTATTAATAGGCTCTTATTCTTTCCTAGATCTTAGATATAGTAGCTAGTCTTTAGTGTATTATTAGAGTTAATTTGCCTGTCTTAGTAGCTATTTAACCTAGGTGTTATTTCCTTCTTATCTAATTAAATCTCAGGATATATAAGCGCTTTCTGCTATAAAATTAGCCAGTTTCTAGTTACTCTCTAGCCTAAGAGTATATTTTTCTTTATTATACCTACTTCCCTAGCCTTAGCATAGGCCTTAATAAAGTTAACCTTATTTACTAGCGTAGAATCAGTTAGGCTAGTAAATTTCTGCAGTTCTTTTTAGTAGGTAGCCTTAAATACATTAAAGATACTATTATCCAGTAGCTATAGACTATAAAAGCAGTATACAGGCAGATAATAGTAATATATATTATTTAAAAAGTATATAGCTATTTACTTATTCTAGATTTTCAGTTAATGCTATTAGTAGCATTTCTAATCTAGAATAAGTAAATACTTATAGATATATAGCTTTTATAGCTATTTAATATAATAAGCCTTATATTAGACTTATCTGCTAGTTGCGTTTAAGGTAAATAGACCTCCTTAAGCTACTTAACTGTAATATAGTTATCTATCTAGCTATTATTAGATATAATATAATACCAGTTAGCGATTCCTTAGAGCTTGTTAATAAACTACTATTACTAAAGCTCTTTACCTTTAAAGATAATCCCTAGCTTTAGAAGATAACTATCTGCAGTAATAGCTTTAATAAAGGTAATCTAAGTGCAGGACTGCAAGCCCTTAAGGAAGGCCTTCTTCCTAGAATTACTACTACTAATAACTAAGAAATTTAAGCTTATATTTTTTAGTAAATTAGTAAGTTTTATAATAAAAATAATTAATACTTATTAAATCTAGCTATAATACTGCTTTTATTAATATTAACTATATTTTCTAGTTTAATTTAGCTATATTTACTCTTCTAGATATTAAAGTACTAATTAATAGCTATTAAGATAAATAAATTAAATCTTATAGCTTCTTAGTATTTCCTTACCTTTATCTTAATACTATTATAGTATTTAATAAACCTGGCTAGCTAGTATATACTAATAGGCCTTTCCTATCCTTACTGTCTTAAGAGAGCAGTAATAGTAATATGAACTTAACTGTAAGAAGAAGCATAACCTAAGGCCTCTTATTAAAGTATCTAGATTACTAACCTAGATTCTTCTAACTTAGATAGCAGCTAAGCAGGCTGGGTGACCTTAGATTTTAACAGTAAGCCTCTTAATCGGTTAGAGAGAGTAGTTAGAGGCATACTATTATTCTAGGTAGCCTAGTTCTGGGAGAGGCCATTTTCTATAACATCTAGTATAGCCTAGATAACATTATTCTTTATATAAGATAACTAAGATATATTTAAGGTAGCTAAGGAAAGATAAAGAAGAGAAAGTTTTAGATAAGGCTTAAGGAGGCTAGTTAATAAGGGAGGCATTTTAAGACATTTTATATTAGTTCTATATAACTATACTGTATGCATTACTATAGAAGCAAAGTTATTATATTAAATTCTATGCAATCCTTAATATAATAAATATTTTCTTATAAAAATATCTTTCTTTTTAATAATATTCTCTATAAGTAAAATTAGGCATTTTATATAGAGAATTTTTCTTTTTACTGTATAGTAGGTGGGTATGTACGGCAGGTAGGTACTGCATGGTAAACTTGTCCGAAGGGGAAGAAAAAAAAGCTAATTGCGTTGCTTGTCAGAGCCACCGGGTTGGGCAGCCAAGGTCAAGAAGCTCAAGAAAGCCTTTGACGCCGGTCAGCAATAATAAGAAGAGGCATCAATCAATTTGGGGGTGTGAGCAGTGTGATGTCGCGATTTGTCACTCAAAATATTGTTGGGACATCTATCATGGGCTAATTTAGGTAGGGAATAATGTACCTTTCATTCTTGTATTTTAATTGGGCAGACATCCCTGGAGTGACCTGGCGGGAGCCTTTCGGCAATTGAGAGGATAATTGTTTGCATTCGGGTTGGGCCATTAATGTGGCGATGTGATCCAGGGTAGGGATCGGGCTGGCTACTCATGCCAGGAACCAGTCGAGGCACTACAGGGACAGATGAGTATATCGATTATTTCGACTAAAAGTGGATATGATTGAAGGGGAAAACTGGCAGAGTTGATTAATTTAATTGCGGTGATTGAGGAGCGGTGCTTTCCGCGCTCCGCGAAATTTCGTCGGGTCCAAGTTACGTCTGCCTGATGCTAGGTCATCGGTTATGATGACTTCTTTGGGGCTCTCCTCCCCCTCATGAATGGCGGCATCGGACTTTCGTGGACTCCATCGGGGAGCGTACATGCGTCTGGACTGCTGGCCAATTCTTGATGACTACCCCTACCTCAACGGCAGCCGATGTGCAGCCTACGGAGCCGGTGTAGTCTTGATAGTCTTATACCGACTTACTAATGGTGTGGATCCGTCGCGCTGGGGTGCTGGAAAAGGTTACCCAGCACACCTAAGGTGCCAGAAGCAGCCCCCTCACAGAGCCAAAACCGTCTACCCGGGGGTCTCGTTTCAACGCCACTATTCAGAAGAATCAGAAGTACTCAATTTACGTTGTCTTTCTGATCTTAAGTAAAATAAAATACTTAAGATTCTCTATCAATGTATAGTACAAGTCCAACTGTAGAAAATCTGTTCTCACATTTCTACCGGGAGAAATACTTTTCAACTTCATGCTGCTACTTGTTTTCAATGTTGCTGTGTTCTTTGCAAAGCTGGCCTTTGCAAAGAAACAGCCTGATAATCCCACGACCAGCCCAACCACACCGGCTAACATGCTTGTTGGTTTTCCCAAGCATATCGCTGTCGCTGACAAGATGCAAGGTTTCCCATTCTCGATTGACAAGGAAGTTACTGGTGTACCTTCGTGGATGGCTCTCAACTATCCAAACTTTATGCTGTTGACGAGTCGTCAAATGCCCTTACACTCTTTGAAATTAACCTTGTAAGCGACGAGATAACAGCAAAAAGTTCAAAAGAAGGTAGCTCTGGCGTCGTCCATTTACAGTTTAATGCTGATAATACCCGACTTATCGGTTGTGCCTACGGTAATGGTACCATTGATATCTGGAACACTACAAATGGCGGCCTGGGACTTATCAAAACCGTTCCCTCACCAGGGCAACCAGGTCTTGATAAAGAATGACAAGCAAGCCCTCACCCCCACCAGGCAAACCTTGATCCAACTGGCCGCTTCTTCGTTATTAACGATCTTGGTACAGACTCTATGGTGGTTCTTGACTCCAATGACGATGCTTTTCAGATAGTGAATATCATTCACATCTCGCCCCAGGGTTGCGGCCCTCGACATGGCGTTTTCTATCCCCAAGGAGCATTCAGAGCGACCCATTATATTCTTGTCTGCGGGATCAGTAACAAGGTCCTTGTCTATACGGTATCATACCGCGAGAACTACCTTGATTTCACACAGATCCAAAGTACTTCGACATTTGGTCCTGGATTACCACCCGCCAACTCATCCAGTGCTGCTGCTGGGGCAATCGTGTTAGCGGCAGATAATAGACATCTGTACGTTTCTAATCGACAAATAGGGAACTCTACGGACTCTGTTTCCCATTTCCAGATTGATCACTCAAATTCTACCTTCCTTTCACTCCAGTTTGTAGGCTCTGCTTCTACATATGGGATTTCCCCACGTATGATGAGCTTCAGCTATGAGGATCGTTACCTGCTCATCGCAAACCAAGCTGGAGGTTTTGGTCTCGTGGCTCTTGAACGGCGGTTGGATGGCACACTCGAGGCAGAGAATCCCATTTCTGTGTTAGGAGGACCCGACTTTACACCCCAGTTTATCCAGCAGATCACTTAAAATGTATGCGAGAATCAGAGGCAGCCCCTATTTGCTTAGACTTAGTATGGTGAAAGGGAAGAATAGTGTGGTTTCATAATAAAGAACTTATACTTAAAGCCTGATAGAGTTGTCCCCCCCGGCCTTAGTAACGTATCTGACCACCACTCCGCCCACCCCCCCACACCGCCCATTTGGTGATAGTCTTAACACCACAACAGCTATCAATAATGCATGCACTTTATTTTGCTAATTATATATTAAAAAAATTCAAATTTTTAGAATAGCTTTATTAATTATAGATTATAAATTAAGAATTTCTAGAGTAATTTCTAAGGCCTCTATAAGGGGTATTTACAGTGTAGCTAAGTGGGAGACTATACTGAGGTTAACTTTAAGGGATTAGATCAGTAGCGTGCAACTGATGCATTTATAACACTAAAAATACCTCTTGCTAACACTGTAATAGGAACAGGAACTCATTAACCTTATATTAATATAAGAAAAGTATTTCTAGCTATTATTAAAGAAGGAGATCTATAAATATGCCTAGTATCTTACTAAATTAAACAGCTATAGAAGTTATTTAAAGAAAAATTAGGTAAACTGATTCTTTAAATGATATAATAGTATTATATTAAAGCTATTATAACTTATTTTAGTTATAAGGAAGAAGTCTATTATAGAAGAGGGATTAAGGGAGTATTATAAGGGATTTAAATATCTTATTATTAACTTATTAATTAGTATAGACTGTATATATAACCTTAATGAGACTGGAATCTAAGAAGGGGAAACTATAGCTAGTATAGTAGCTAGAACAGTCCTAAAGAGCTTATTAGAGAAGATATAGTTAGATACTTCTACTTAAATCTTAATATTAAAGATAATATTTACTAATAGTTACTAACTAACCCTAATAGTAATATTTATAGGATTATTACTATAGGGATAGTATTTTCTAAGGGATATACTAGATTAGAAGTTTACTTATAGCAAGAAAGGCTAGTTTAATATAGAAATATTATTATAGTAGCTCTATAATGTTTATCTGCCTAAGACTTATCTAAAAGGCCTATCTTCCTAGTAACTATTAGTCCTTAATTAATATAAGACTTATATAAGTCTTATCTTTATAAAGAAGGCAATAATAAATAAGGTCTGGCTTAGTTAGCTACTGTTACACTTATTATATATCACTTAACTGCTAGACCTTAATCTTTTTTCTCTATTAAAAAGATACTATTAAGAAGAGATAGCTAGAATGGAGACCTATAAAGCGATATTAAATAGATAGAAATACATCTTTATATAGGTATATAAAATAGCTTCTAAGAAAGCCTTTAGTCTAGAGAACATCTAATAGGCGTTTTAAGCATTAAAGATATACCCAGTTAATGTTAATTAAGCTATAAAGAGGTTAAAGCCTAAAGAGCATCATAGACTGACTTTTCAGCCTCCTATAATACTACTAATAACAGTTAAAGTTAATTGTAATATCTTTAATATGCCCTTATTAAGCTGCAATATAGAAAGACTATTCTAATAGGTTAATTAGTTATTAGGGAATGCTAAAAGGGATATTAAAATAATCCTATAGAAGGCAGGAAAGTTACTAGACTAAAGAGGTATATCTACAGTCTTCTAGGAGTAAAGAATTGCTATATAGAAAGCTTAAATAGCTAGTCTTAAGCTATTAAGCTATTATAAGGTTAATTAGGACCTAAATAAGGTATTTCCTTACATTAATAATCTTATTATAGTAAAAGACTAGTCTAAGATAAATACTTAGAAGTTAAATAATAAAGCTGCAGCAGAAAATTATCTACTAAAGCGGAGGAAAAAGCAGTTAATTAAGTAAGAGTTTTTTAGTTAATTCCTAAAATCTTAATTAAATTAAAGCTATTTTTATAATTTAAGAATTAATCTATATAATGCGTTAGAACGGAAATGAAGCTATCGCAGGTGGGGCGGTGTAGAGGGGTAGGCGGAGTGGTGGTCAGATACGTTAGTACTGAGCTATAAACTATTAACACGCAGTTCCGTCCCATCTTATTAGAGCCCAAAGAATTGGCGTACTCTTCCTTGCTATCACCTCCTCGTGCGTCTTCTTGAGGAACATCTCGTAGAGTTGTCTCTCATCAGCAGCTTTTCCACTACTATTGATGTAAGTGAACCCCCTTGGCCGCTGGTAGTCTGACCCTAGGAGCTGTGCATGATACACGCTTTCATCTACCTCTACCAACTCGACCTTTTCATCTGTGGCAGAACTAAACTTGTATACTGCTGTGCTGAGGTTGGCGAAGCAGGATGAACTTTTTAATTCCCATTCCCCGTTGTTCAACTCCAACTGGGTTCTGTAATGCCCAGTAAGCGTGTTGATCTTGCCGCCATGGGTAACAATGAGGGCTTTAATATTTCTCCCTTTGGATTTGGCGATAGTTTGGACCAAGTCGCGAATTTGAATCCGAAGCCTCGTATCCTGCTCCTCGATCTCGTCAAGGGGCTTGTATATTTCGAGGGCAGATAATCGCTTCTGCGGTTCATTCCAGCTGTCCCACTGGTCCTCTAGTATTTCCACGGTCAGATCAACAACTTCTTCACCCAATAAAGTCCCTTCAGCTAAGCCTCCTGCAAGATCAACGGTAGAAGCATATCGCTTGCCGCCTTCAACATATGTTATTGGAGGGATATCCTGTATCCATTTGGTATTTTCAGCAAGGCCGAAGAGGCATACAATTCGAGCCTTGTTTGTCTGCGCCAATCCCTTTGCGGTCAGAATGGATCTGGTCAACGGGGAACAAAGTATAAGATCCAAAGAATCTAAGAGCTCTGGATGTTCATCCACGTAACGCTGCAGTTCTTCTTTTCCATGTCGTGTGAGGTTATCTGGCAGAAAGTCTCCATGTTTAACGACATTTCTAGAATGGAGAAATTCGGAAAAAGGTTTTATCGTTCAGTGTGAAAATATCGGTTCCATGATGACTGAGACCAATGTTGGAATTGGCGTGGCCGTGACGAGCTACATAGATTAAGTGGCTGTCCATATCGTTGACAAAATAGCGCAAGATAAAATAATTCAGGGTAATAAGAGTTGCAAATTTCCTTGATGGGAGGGGTCACTCTCTCAACTTATATATGCGAAAGGTTCGAACAAGCTCCCGTGAGCGTGTTGTTCTTAGTGCTGCGCCAAACCCAAGTTCAGCCAAAGCGTGACGCCATCTATTTCTCAGAACAAATTTTCTCACAACCAAAATAGAATAACTACAAAATCAAAGGAAGAATTTGCATTCGGTACAAGGAGATGAAGTTGTGAAAACCACTACGTCGTTATTATCTCAAACAGCGCCGGGCTTGCTTCATTTCTTAGCTCTACTTTCTACTGCCACGTCTCTTGCATCGCTTTCATAAGCACTCTAAATTCAAATCCTATTTACATGGCTTCCACAACTACCTATTCTCTTGAGCTGAAGATCTCAAACGTGTCGAGCAAGGGGTGTACCCTCCAAAGACCCAGCGTCGGTCTTTTGGACAGGAATGATATTGTACATCGCTAGAGCATATCAGCCTCATAGTCATCATTTTTTGATGCTCAGGGAACTCACACATTCTGGTCTTCTCATCTCGATAGCATTTTGATACACTCCATCCGGAACTTTGGATTATGCGCTGAAATTCCGACATTGTGTACTTGTAGCATGCAAACCAGGAAAATTCAGTTCTGGGTTGTGCTAAAGGGGTACAATGAAACTTGTGACACTGAGGCGAAGCAGTTGTCTTGCACTTAAGTGTCCATCTTGTATCATCAAACTCTTTCCACCCTAAAAGCTCGTTCGCCTTATCCCAGCCACCTCTCATGAACTCAGTGAATTCAGGTGTGTGATAAGAACTTTCCAACTCTTTTTTCCCCACTGGCTCATGCTGGCCAAGAATGAGCCGGTTCACAACCTGGCCCCAGTCTTGGAGGATTTGGCGCACCTTTTCGGGTTCAAAGTTAGTCAATGTGGAGGAGCATGAGATACCGACTTTCTCCCCTGGCATATCTGTTGCCAATCTCCTTGCGTCTTCGAAACTTCCGGGGAGTCCGAAGCAATATATATATTTATATCGCTTGCTTAAGCCCCGGACATGGCTCTCAAGTGAAGCCCTGTTGACGTCGACTGCGAAATAACGACAAACCTTCTCTGCTTTTTCGAGCTCGTTAAATATCAGCAGCAACTTTTCAGAAGTCCTTCTTTAGTTAGCACTTGTCTATCTGGTAGAAATAAAAGCCAATAGTGTACCCAGAGCCAAGGTCAAATATGGTGAGTTCAACCAATGGGTAAAGTTGTTGAGCAAGCTCGGAGGCTTGTTCTCTCAGGATCTTTCTCTCCCCAAGAGATTGGGAAGATGTGTCGCCCCCTGGCCAAGGTGAGTCGATATAGCAGATCGCTTTGCTGAGATGATTTCTAAGGCGTATAGACTCGTTCAGCTCCTTCTCTATGCATTGTGGCATGGCACCCCCTCCGATATCATGTACTTGTCCAGGTGATAAATCGCCCAGCCAGGTAACTAGCTCTGCAGCGAGTTGGCGCTGATTCTTAAGCATAGCAGAGTACTCTTTAAAAGGGCTATTGTATCTCCTCTGCATGAGCATAGTACGTGGCGTCAATCGCAGAATGACTTGCCTACGGTAGAGTACAAGTTCCTTCGGATGATCTACTAAGTGGCAACTGAAGACTAGTGGGTATTAGGTCGGAAATGAACTTCTACTTATAGCAAAAGGAGACAAAGGATAATACTGTTATGACGAAACGTCATACTAATATCATGCAGGTCGACTGAGCAAGGACAACAACACAGTATGTCAGAAATAATACTTATTATAGTCTAGGGTGCATGCGTAGTTAACAACCTTCAAGTCTGGCCTCCCTGTCTAGAATTCTTAACTGCACTTATATAAGCTAATCCTTTCTCAAGTATTTCTCTACACACATCCATCTCGGGAAGGTCGTCTTTTGGAGTAAGCTTGGAAGGCTATGGCAGTTCCTGGAGGGGTGGCTTATTGGTATTTTGACCTAGCATGAAGACGTCAGCATCCGCATACGTTACAGTGCAGCCCTCAACTAACCCGCTGGTCGATACGTAACCGTAGTGAATTGTTGTATCATATAGGTGATGCTTTGCGGCCCTTTGCAGGAAACTTTGGCTGGGTCTGTGGTGGACGGCATCATGCAATGTAGCAAAATTGCCAAGGTTGATTTGTCATGTAATTGTTGCTAAAATGAGATGATGTGCGCGATATTGAGTCCCCTCAAATACTCACGAGCAGAGCCTCTTTCCGACGACAATCACTTGAAATCACCCTAACACTTTGCTGTCGGTAGATCAATTCATAGTGATATACATGCAGTGGCTTGCATTGTTTATGTAGTACAGATCACACCGCTTAAAAATACAGGCATAATTTGATGAGTTATCACCTACAGCCACCAGCCCCCCGGTAATTGTGTCCTTCAAACGTATCTCAACCTCCAATTCACCACTGTAACACTGACCCCATCCTTGGCATTCATTCGGCTGTCCTATGATATATCCAGAATCCTGGCTTAGGCGGTGAAGTATTTCTTTACATCTCGAAAGAGAATGCTCCTTTGCTCCTCAGGGATACTATCCATAAACTGGTCCCATCTGACACTGAGTTCCATAAACTGCTGCACTTTGTCCCTTTGAAAAATATTTTCCTCTAGCTTCTTTTCTTGATCTCCATCGGGCAAGGGATGGGCTGACTGAGTTATAGAATTCGTTAATTCCATACCAACACAGAGTCCTGCACTTGTTTTCAGATTATGCGGTGCCTGTAGTTGGGAATAATGCTGATTTGGAAAGTATCAGCTTCTCTTTCTATAGAAAGATTCGATGTTGGCGTATTCAAAGGTATATTGCTTCCATTCTGGTAGTTGGCATATGGAATATACGGATACGGTGATTTGTATTTGTTCAAAGGGTGGTTGACGCCAACAGCGGGAGTCTGAAAGTTCTGGTTAGACACATTCACCTGAGGGTGATATAGATATGTGCCATTCCCCGCCATCAGTGAGTAAATTTCTCGCACATTAGCAAGGGGATCTGGGTTTAATGAGGATGAGAGCTGCTGGTTAGTGGTAGGGAAGCACCAGTGATAACTAGGTTTAAACCATTAACGTTAGGCCAAACTAGATAAGCATTGAGGAAAAACTGACTCAAGTTCTGTGTCTCTTTCCCAAGACTGCTATCTTAGCTTTATACTCAATAACGGTTTATAAGTACTTACATAGTGACATACATGGCATTGAAACTTAGAGCTTGACATCTTACTGTTGACCTAGGACCTGGAGGGGAGGGGCGAGGATTGTCTGCTCAATGAAACATGAAGCAGAGTGCTTGATGTGATGAGAAGGGTACTAGTTATAGACGTGAGGTCGGTTACTTGATTCCGGTAGGCTAGAAATTTTAATGTGTATTGTCTCTTCTGTAGCCAAAGACTCATTTAGACCTTCCAGCAGTACCTTGGTCAGCAGACACCTGACTTAACAATGGAAGGTACCAGGTCCCCGACGTACCTCATCCGCCACGTCAGCGTCACTTTGAAACCACATGGTGTAGGGCAGATACACAATAGATAGTTGAATAACATGTCAGGTGTACTATATTGCTAAGAACTTGCAGTGGTTATGAATAGGGAAATACAATGCTGATGAAAAACAAAAACATATTTTATGATACTTGAGTGATTCAATCAAGGCATTAAGTCTATGGCTTCTTGCAAACGACGGCGACGCGTGTCATATAAGGCTTGACTGTTGTCTTCTTCAACTCATTGCGCAAACCTGCAGCAAACATGTGACATCTATCCTCTCTCCAGCTCAAGTTCTCAATGGCTGGACGAAAGATGGATCCTTCGATGTCATAAACAGATTCCAACCAAGCTAGATGTCCTAACTCCCCCTGCTGCTGCCAAGGTTCAATCGGTACCTGCAATAACCAATACTTAGTTGTCGTGAAGATTCTCTGCACGCTAGAAGCTTACATCGTAGGGATATTCCCTGATTTCACTGAAGCCAGCAGCTCGTAGCGAACTAAGCAGTATTCCAGAGTCGATAACGTCGAATCGCGCCCCTCGCTCTGCACCTGCCTTTCGAAACAGGTCTCCCCATTCCTTCATAAAACTATCCTCCGGAAGCTCCGCCTTTGCTTTGAACTCAATGGTCCCTTCATGGAACTCTGCAACGCCTCCAGGTTTCAAGACATCAAAGATCTCTTTTGCAAGCTCGCCCCAGTCGCTGATCCTCCCTTTGAGGTCGCGGAGATGTACAAAATCTTGTGAAGGCTTTTTAAAGGTTTGAAGATCGAGGCTTTCCACAACTTGACTGTACGAATGTTAGCGTTGATTGGGCGTGAGACATCTATGTAGCCTCACAAACACAGATGAGGTGGGACGGAACAAGGCGCTAAGGGCGTCAGATCAATACTCGTAACTTCAAGCCCAGGATGCTCGTCTGCAAAATCTCTTGGATTGAGTTAGTTACTACTAATACCACTTGAATCGGATCAAGAGAACATACAGAGCCCAACTACCTAAATGACTATGTTGGCATACTTCTCAGATCACGAAGAGGGTTATACAATACCACTTGCTGTTCTAATATCAAGCACGCGCTTGTAGCTTCTATTAGCTAGGCCACCAGAGAAAGCATTAGAAGACAGACTGACCCGATAGGTAGAAGGAATCGATGTTTTGCAAATCTTGAATAATCTTAAATAAATCTCGTGATTGGCATACCGAGTCAATATGCGAAATTTAATGAGGATGCGCACTAACCATAGGTCCCAAACCTCAACCCTCTTGTCATCATGTGGCTGCCTGATTGATCGACTCAGCAAAGGTCGCTCAGGGTGAAACACCTCCCTTACCATTCATCGATCGGATATTCCCGTTCCCATAGGGTCTCGAGTTTGATGTCTCCGGATTGGATTGTCTCCATGGAACATATGCTCTCGTCGTCTCCAATACCATCATCTATGAGGCCTTCATCGACGGGATCATTGTCTGTTATACTGCTGTCTCTGGTGCTGTCGGCTGTCGTGGGATTTGTTGCAATATCGCCGTGGATGGTGTTGTCATTTGCAATCGCATCATCGAGTATCCTCTCAGGCTTGTTCTTCTTGGCTCTAATATTGAGAATTCCGCATATATCATTCCGAATTTGTTCGGTCGAATGAATTGTCCCAAGGTCGTAATGGGTGCCTGTGTCTTCGCGTCCCAGCGCGTCTGAATGGGATCGTTTGCGACTGATGCCGTGGGCAACTGAGAAGATCGAAGGCTGAGCCAGTAGGAGCATCGCGGCGAGGTGAGATAGAAGAACGTCTAGGAAGAGGCCCTAAAAAAAGAAAAGTCATCAAGAAAGTCAGTTGTTGGAGAGACGTTCAAAATGAGGTAGTACAGAAGATGCAATTGAACGGTGCATTTATGCTTCTCATGGCCGAGACTTGTAAAAGAAACTAAATTATCAGGTACTCTTAGTCGAACAACAGCGCGACATACCGATCGTCCAGGAAAACCGCGCGGTTCAGACGGGCTGAACACGCTAGTAGCGTCGGCCGCTTGTATTGCAATTAGACTGGGCAGTTCCGATTCCGGCATCGTGTATGATACTTCTACCTGGCCCTGACTAACTGGTCTCAGCCGAACCGTTGGCGAGCCGGCCGGACCATGCAAGGGAGTGCCTCTCGACAGCATCATCGTGGTGAAGAGATCCACAAGGTGTTTCAGCTTGCTAGCTCTGACCTTTCTCAAGATTCTGAAAATGGACTTCTTGGATCCGAGAAGTGGCGGATGGATCGGGAGTGAATCGAGGCGGAGTTTAGGCCACAGCACTGAGACAGCTTCCTTGATGACGAAGGCTGCTGTTGGATGGGGCTCGACCAGCCAGTCAGAAAAGAATTCTTGGGCAAATTTTAGGGCCCTTTCTCTTGCCCCCTGTTTCGTTCTCTCCCGTGGGGTCATTTCTCTCGGCGGGTTTGCCTGTTTCATTCTCGACTTGATGGTCACGGTAGTGGTGGTCAACAGGAAAATGGAAGCATGGTAAAGGGGCATCTGAGGTTTTCAATGTCTTCGATGAGGCTTAAAATTGATGCAATCGTAAACTGCCATGTATACATGGGGTCATGGAATTACACCGACATTTATGTTTCATGGATCTGTTTGCGTCTAACATCGAAGCGCTGTACAATCCCCAGCACCGAACCAAGAGGTATGTACATAATAGTTACAATAGAATTACAACACGTCAATCCTATCCGCCTTCAAGCAAGCCCTGCTTCTCCTCGTCAAACACTAGTTTAAACCTGACCAAGCCCCTTAATTTCAAAAACCAGGCTCGGATGGCGACGAAGATGTCGCGCAACACCTTGGGCATTGAACCTTTTCCGGTCACAGAGGACGGAGTCTTGGTGGGTGCCGCCACTTCGACTGTCTGGTAATGTACAAAATGCTGAGCTTTTCCTTGCTCAATCTGGCGGGATCAGTATACAGCGAGAGGTAGTCCAACAATCGACATACAGTGACTCTAATCTCTCTAACAACGTTAATGCTCAACTTGGGCTGTTTTGCCATGGTTCGCAATGCTCTAAATAAGTCGAAAGATTGAATGCACGGCTGACTTGCATATACAGAGAAAACTGGGCATAAGGCAGAGTTTGACTTGTACTGAGGACCAAAGATCCGGGCTGTAGAGAGAAGTATCAACTGTGATAATGAGGTTGCCTAAGTAGGGGTACCTTGTGCAGGGGGAAATGTGAAGAAGGCAACCAGGCGGTGGTGCAGCAGTACAGTTTTCTTCGACTTCATGAGCGTATTTGTAATTTGAGGCCATCCACTCCCTCACGCTATGGATTTAAGTATCGTCCAGGATGGGCTCACCCCCAGCAATCCATGGTAAGCAAGGCTCATTTCCAAGCCGCCTATGTCGAAAACTTAATATACATAAAACACATTTCATTGGACGCCTACTGCTGTCTTCATGCATGACTACACAAATAGATCCTTGTAGAAGATGAGGCGGGACATGAGCAAGGATGAGATATGATCTCGCCTGCAGACGTGGGGTCCTGCCTGCCCCCAAAAAGGAAGTGACCCATAGTAAAGGATCACCGTGATCCCTTTTTATGGGTCACTTCCTTTTTGGGGGCTCCTACAGACTCATGGCATTCAAACCCAATCTGTTCCTTACTCTTTTCCAAACCGCGAAGCCATGGATACTGACAAGCCTCTTCACGATCAGCTCCGTATTCTAGGTTTCTTTTTCATTTCTGTTGCTAAAGCCCAATCTCGTCAGTTCAATATCGATAATAGATTGGAACGGATTGTAAGTCTCACCTTTCTCTCGCAGCCGCCATTCGCTCATACGACAAGATCTCGGACGCCTGCAAGATCATCGCACAGGACGTTCCCGAAGCTGTCAGGAACAAACTTCATCGACTTGGAACCGAATTGCAAGCGGAATTTCGCAAAGCACCATATGAACAGATATCGCCCGACCATTCCCGTTTCCCAGATACAACCACAGCAACGATTGTGCAAGATGGTTCTCTCCATAGCCTAAACAAACAGCAAGTCGAGCATGATTCACCCACAAGAGCCCTCCAGCCTTTAAAGCAAACGTTGGCAGCGGTAGCTGAGATTTCATGGAGTCAGTCTTCTAGAAAGGAGAAATCTCATAAGGAAGCATCTTCCACGGGAACTAAATGTTCCCCTCAAGATGATGAACAACCCTTCCTTATCGCCGATCTGAAGTCTTGGGCCCAATCACCAAAGCCTTTTCTCAGCTCTGGGACAATTTCCATCGAAGATCTCGCCGTGTTCGACTACATCCAGGCCCTCGAGAAATCATCACAAATAACCAAGATTGCTCGGCGGTTTGCTTTACTGCAGCTCTGGGTATCAAAAGAGGTCTGGCGGCCTTTGCCGCCCCAAGAGTTTAAGAAACGTCTAGGGACAGCGTCAGGGGCGAAATTTAATCGATGGCTCAGGGAAGGGAGGACATTATTCTTGCTCAAAGCACACAAGGGTATAGAGGTCTTGTTCTCGAAGCTTAAGTCACAGACTAAGTAAGTAGTGCATCATTCAACTAAAGGACAGAGACTAAATTTTACTCGAAGGCTTACAGCGCTATCAGCTGAGTTGAAAGCCCATCTCCATACGAACGCCGAGCCGAATGTCAACAAGGAATCCTACAATAACATCGAGTTACTCCTACAATCTCAGCACACTGAAGAAGCTAAAAGAATAGCTTCTTGCTTTGATGTAAAGGAATTGGAGCTTCCCAGGAGTTGCGAAGATTGTGTTACAAACTCCAAACTATATATAGATGCTGCAAGCAGCATTTCAAAGTACCTTGAGGAGCTTTATATTAAGCGACTGTTTGGCGACTAAACACAACTAAGATACAGGCTCGAGGTCCGTGAGAATGAAAGGCCAGCAAAACGATGGCGCCGATGCTATGGACTGCCCATGGAATCCCCATCGAACCTCGGAGTGATCCGGTACCATTTCGATCAAGACCCAATGCACAATGACAGTGGAGGATTGCCGTACGCCACGGAAAGCACCACCTATGCCGGAAGTGACGGCGGCCACGAAGCCCAAGGCGCATCTACTGATGTGAATATTCCTGTGTCGGGCTTACCTGAGGACGCAGGCTCCCACTTGGGGGCTTTAGTTATGCCTGGGAGCGATTCCTCACTTATTGCTACGCCTCCTTTGGAGGCTACCGTGGGTAGGTATGAAACACAACCATCAACAGAGATAACAACTCCAGTCAGAAACATCGAAGCTGATATGGGGCCTGTCCAACTTTATTCCCCCCCTGGTCGTCAGAGCACACATCAGTTGAACGAAGGTTATGTCAACCGTCCATGCGCTGATATAGTGGAGAATCTTGATGACTGTCGTGGCAACATTACACAGCTCTCCGGCGTATCTTTCGGAATACATGAGACACTGGGTCAAGCATTGAGTACCCAGCCAATCCTTGAATCAAGCCTTCCCAACTGGCTTCATATCGATGCGAGTTCATTCAACTTCGATACAGCCATGTTCGAACCACTCGGAGCACTCGAAACAATGGAATTCAACGACCACCAGGGCGAGTTAAATGTACAATAGTAATTAAGAAATATTCTTAGGCAATTTCCACCTTCAATTTCATCGCCAGATTGTCTCAGCTCGGTTCCGCTATTCATCCTTGCTCTCTTGGCCCTCAGCAGGCTCCCAATCATATTGAACCATGTCAAAGCCTACTGGCCCTTCTTCTACAACAATTCGACTATTTCCCGGGATTTGAATATGGTTTCCAATATCCCAAGGTAGGGGTTGCCTAAACTCGGCTTTATCCTTGTCAGGTTGGTACAGTACTTTAGGAACCCTTTGCGTATCCGCAGTTTGTGTCGCTAGTGGTATAAAGACGGTGATAGTACGCTCAGGTGACGCAATCGTGCCTTTGTCAAGTTCACGAGGTCCGTAATTTCGGGCTTTACTGACAATTTTGCCTTTATGCAGCGCTTGGCGTCGAATATTGTGCGCCTAAATAGAGTACTTAGTCGAGCAGTTCAATTCCAATGATTCATTCTTACATGTTCATTCTCGAATTTACAGAGAATTTTGGTATCTGTTATGGTGGCTTTGTATTCACGCAGCGGACCACGCTCGCTCTGTACCTCTTTTTCCCGTTGCTGTTGGCATAGGTTTTGCATCGATTCCGTAGCAGGAAGGAATATAGGATTGCTCATTTCTGCTTTGGCGTGTTGGATAATAGTTCTGATGTATAATGATCTTGAAGAGTCGCGATGTTGCGCTTTATGTACGACTACTATCAAAAGTGGCTGTGAATCATTCATTGACTGCTGGTCTAAGGTGTTGTGATAAGCGGTGGGGAAGAGATGTTTCTTTTTGCTAAAGGACTACCTGATTCGCCCACAGGGTTGGTCAAGTGGATGTTTTCTGGTCACGAGACGTCTCACAACCCGGTAATTGCATAATGCGGCCAGAAAGATTGTTTTGACAAAGTCAAGTAAATAAATAAATCATGACTAGACAAAACAGTGCGTCAATAACAACTCAGAAATATGACTCTTTTGAATTGAACCGTTGCTTTAACGACCTAAATTCTATTATCTTCTTGATGGCTAACTTGGGCCCTTGTAATAAGAAACTCATTGCCTAAATTCCAACCTCCACCCTGACCCAGAAGCATCCGTGCAAAATTACTGCTGTTGGCTATAAACTATTGTTCGTAAACAAGTATACTTATGACTGGTCTTCCTTCTGGTTGTGTGTGACGTCAATAGGGGTAAAATCGTTGGTATTGAAGTTGCCATCCGAGCTTTCAGTTGAGCTGGTGTTGTCGCTGTTGACCGGATCGGCAGGTACGGGTTGGTCATTGCGAGGAGTGCTGTCAGATTGTCTCGAGCCGCTCGAGTGCGTAGGGCTATCGCCCCCCTCCTTATTACTAGACATTGTAGTAAGGATAACTTTGGCCATGGATGAAGATTCTATTCAATTAAACCCGTTAGAATATCAAAGGAAATCCAAGTTATGCATGGCATTTAAGACTTTTATGATATAAGTCTTCTCACTCTGGAGACATAAGCCAAGATATAATAGAGTGGGTAAAGGCACGAATTACTACTGACCAAGGTAATCAAGTCAAGTGCGTCTCTAGAAAAAAGCTTGATATTTCTGAAGGCAAGTGTTGGCCTGATATCTTGGCTTTATGGAAGAGGGAAAGTACATTCTTATACCCTTTAACAGTCACCTATTCAAGCAGCAAAAGCGCCTGCTCCAGGGGCCAAGTCACATCACAACTGACCAAGGTGAAAAACCTCTTGTAGTTGGCCCCCTGCTGTCTCATCCAAGGAGATCTTAGCTTAGTCGCATGCAGGTTGGTTGCGAGCTCGTTCACGTTACGTTGACCTGCAGCAACTGTCGAAGAGCTAAATCAGCCAGTCCAATTCTTCCAAGGGTGGTTTATGATGGCCAGGCAGCTGGTCAAACCATGGAGAAGGGCTAACGCAGCCGAGTCCTTTGAGCCGAGCTATACCTCCCTTTGACCCCTATCAGTGAAATAAGGCGGCCAGACAAAGCGACCAAAATGAGCTATCCCGGTGAGTTATATGCATTAAACTTATATGCTAACATTAACTAACATATAACATCACTGTATTGGTGTAAAGATATTACGCGCTTTAATTCAGTCAATGTCCAGCCTGGATGTATGAAATAAAGCTCCTCTGATAGGAATATAGTAAAGTTCCCTTAAGCTAAGTTCTATTATAGTCCGCCATCTATCAGATAAGGCAACTAGAAGAAACTAGGCAAAGGAAGCACGAATTAATGTTTCAGGCTTATTAATATAATATTAAAGGCTCTAAAATTAAGATATTTACTACTTCCTCTCTCTCTTCCCTTCTTCCTTCCCCTCTTCTTTCCTCTCTCTCTTCCCCTCTTCCTTCCTCTCTTCCTTCCTGCCCTTTCCCAAGTTACTAGCATTGGAATAGTGGGACTGCTTAGGCAACTAAATTGAGGCCTAATCATAGCCCACATGCACATGCACGTCAGCAGCATTCCTGCAATACTCATATTATGTTTTATTTGAACTTTCTTAGATCTTTTACTTGTCATGCAACAAAAGCTAATTAGATACAGAGCACAGTATCTTAAAACACGCCTATCTATCTGTCTTTACTTTAGACCAAATATCGACAGGTAATAAGAAAGCACTGCATTAGAAAAAACACCTCTAATAATAAGATTATTAAGAAATGCAATAAACTGGTATAATGTAACCCTCTTAGCACATTTTTCCCCTAGGCTAAACATCTTTAAACTAAATAGTCTTGCTCTAGGCTAGTATAGCATGACTTTAATAATAAAGAAATCCCTAATAATAATTATCTTGCCCTTATTATAGATATAGATTAGTTAAGCAGCTTAATATAGTTTTTAGAACATATAACTAGGATGTATCTAGATATAGTCAGGTAGGATAATAAGAGAATAGTAATTATATGCTTTAATAAAGATATTAAAGTTATATGCTTTAGTGCATATAGAGTAGGTAAAATCTTTAGAGTGTAAAGTTCTATTACTTAACTTCTTTTTACCTAGTTAAAAATTTAATTACTAGAGTATATAGATAACTAATTGTAATAAATAGCATTACATTAAGGAAATGCAATATAGTTAAATAAGCTATAAAGTCCTTATATTAGTTAGCAATAATATAAATAATATTTATATCTTTTAATTTATAGATATTAAAGTAAAGTTATACTATATGCATTAGTCTAGAAGGTTTTAATAGTATATAAAGGTTAGGCTGTTACTATTATCCTTAACTGTTACATTAAGGTTATCTACTAAAGACTGCACAGCCTGTACTTCTCCTGAGTCACTCTCGTCACCATCTTCGCTTCCCTCTGTGCTATTACTGTTCTCACTATAGCTGCTATCATTATAATCATCAGTCAGTATTTTATTTAATGGCTAGTGCTTCGCGAGATCTATGACGCCATGATAACTTAGAATAGCTACGTATTCAAGCGAATTTGGATCGGTTCAGGATCGCTTAGTTGTATGACTAGGGAAATGAGCTCCTCGTTTAATCAGAAGTTGGAGTGGATCTACGTTCAAACCTAAAATGGTTAAGTTTCTGACTGTAGGTTCCCTATGGAGCTAGTTCTGAGCTTCTGATTTGCCAGGAGCTGACACTCACCCCACTTTCATTAAGTCATGGTGTCATATCCTGATTAGAGATTATGTACTCTGTTCTCCGTGGAGGTTGTATTGTTCCACTACGAACACTGCAGGGTAGCAACCACTGTTAAAACACGTATCAGTGATATGTGACGCATGCACGAACCAAACCCAATAGATCGCCCTGGAGACATGCAGACAGCCAAATTTGTCAATAAGAAAAATCAAAAATCCGTTGGTCGTAATTCACAGGCATGCAACCATGACCTTGTCTTGCAGTCCGTTATATTTACAAAGACTGATTGCCTGGTAAATTTGAAATAGCGAGAAGTACGTAATTATCATATTGGGGGCGACTACATACATAGAACTATATAAGAAATATTAGTCTTTGCAGAAATTTTAAAATAAAAAAATCTAAAATCCTTTCTAAAGCAGAAAACAAGCATTATTATACGTCTACTCTCACTTACTCTCCAAAATCATGTCTATCATCAACACTCCCATGCTCAAGACGCTATGGCAAGATGCCCAAGACTACCCAGAATGGGCAGCTACAAAGCTATGGGAGTATGTCTTTAATCGAGTCATCTTTCGTGATGATAAGTGGGTGGTTTCTTCCCAGCAGCCTCCTACCCGTGCAGCAGATGATAAGAGGAGAGTCGACCTCGTTGTTCAGAAACAAAGCAGCAAGGGGGATCTTCAGACCCTGTTGTTTCTAGAAGCCAAACGAGCGGAAGTGGACGCTTCGGTGGTCCAAATAGTCGAATACCAAGCGTTCACTGCTGCTTGTGCATACTATATCGAGACCGGGAAAGAGCAAATCTGGACTATGACTTGCGTTGGCAGCGCTGCACGGCTGTGGATATTTTCCGCATAGAGCGAGTACTTGATCCCATTTGTACCCTCTGGAGAAGGTCTGGCGGAGAAAAGCGAATACCTTGAACTAGCCACTCATGGAACCACCATCGTTGACGCACTCGAGTATGTGAAAAAGCATAGCATTCCCCCAAGCCACTTGCTTGAGACAGAACCAAGTCCCCGACCAATGCATGCGGAACTACCTGAGAATTGGCACGATCATGAAGTTCAACAGCTTGACGCCTGGCAACGCTCACATATACCACCCGCTGCAGAAAGCATGGACATATCAGAGGATCCCAGCCACGCTACTGACTCTATGCCTTAAAGCTACATGGGCTTCGGACAATCCTATGATAACTCGTCGTCATGGGCTCCCGATGATGGGACTCAGGGCCAGGCTAATATGGCCTCTGGGCAGTATTATGGTATGCCGCCCTCATGGGCTCCTGATGATGGAACTCAGACTCGGGGTTAGAGCGAGCCAAGTTCTGGGCAGGTTGATTGTACTTCAGGCGGGGCCCCTCAAGGTGGTATTGGTGGCCTATCGACTGCAGAAAGCGTGGGACAACACCCAAGCAGCGGTCCTGCCAAAAAACAAGAAAAGAAATATGTCGAGGTCGAAGCAAAGTAAAAATCGCATGCGCTGCATCCGTATAAAAAGCCGGAGGTTGAATTCGAACACAACGGCCGGAAACAAGTAACCGACAAAAAGGACTGGAAGAAAGAGGATGTCAACGGAAGCCGTGTATGGATATTCAAGGGCAAGAAGACCATTTATTGGACTCGTAGTAAGTTAGAATAAGGCTTGGAAGCTATAATGCTATGAAATGGGCATTAACAAATGGAACCAAAACACTCCTTTAGCGTGTGCCTTTATTAAATAAAGATTGAAGGTCTTCATGGCATCTTTTCTTATTAATAACTTTTGCTTTTATATAATTACTGCTATTTTACTGCTAGAAGAAGGATATCGGTTTTAAGTCCTTAGCAATCCTTTTACTTTAAAAAACTTTAGGATAATATAGTCCTCTAAGACAAATAGTCAACCTGATAGACTCTAGATAAGCCTAATACCATACTTATTTTAACTCCTACATAGCCCTTATAGCCTTTATAATTTATATATTATACTCTTTAGTAATTCCTTTTTATACTTAATAAAAGCTCCTTTTGCATATTATCAAAAAGCTAATACTAATTATTAATAATGGTATTAATACTGCAATTCATAAGCCAGATTAAGCTCAAACTTTAAGATTGTGTTAAGCTTCTGATTCTGTAGCCTCTTTTTGTATAAGGAGATTGTTATTTATAAGAACTTTCTGCGCCACTATCTTCTACTCTATTACTAAATACGATGATTCGTCTGTACACCAGAACTTAACAGACCCCTTAAGCTGCATACACTCCCAGCCGTCCTTGCTTTGTGATTGTAAACACTGTCGGAACTCCACTTGAACGGTATAGAGTTTCCGGTCCCAGCGCGATGCAATTGACTTGATCGAAAATATAATGGCTGCAGGATAGGCCTCCTTGACGGCTGAATCTACATGTAAGCGGCATTGTCCGACGGTTCGACACCCCCCATCTAGGTATTGAAACATAATCCCTCTGCAAAACCCATCTCCATCATGAAATGTTACAGTTGAAGCAATGTTATCCAGGGATACCCAGGAGAAGTACGAGTCCTTACCGAGAGGATCTAGACTTGTGTTTTTCAAAGGAAATGGGTTTGGGAGGGCAAGCTGAGGGGATGTTCTGCTGTACGCACCGAAGAGTTGAACCGGCAATCCCTCTTCTGGCTCCCCGTAGACAATTGTAACAGGGGCAGATCTGCAGAGGCAACGATCTGTGACTTGACCTATGATGCGTTTCCCAATAATGACATCACCAACCTGTCTTGTCCGGACGAGGATGTTGAGTTCTGAGTGAGGTCCCTGGCGAATCCCAAGAACAATTAACTGATCACTCTTAGCGATAGGAAAGTAGATCCAGACAAGGCTTCGTTGGCGCCGTTTTGAAAAACGCTCGAACGTTGTGATTGCAGAGGATTCTTTAGATGTATGAGTGTGAGTGCCGAATAATTGTCCCCCTGAGAAAAAAAATGTTATACCATCAATGCGATCGGTATCAATTGCATGAAAGTGCTGCCAAGCGGGAAGCCTTGAAATATAAGCATTACAAGACTGGAGTTTCGGGGGCGATGGCGTATTCCATATTGGCAGACTCTGCCTTGGCTGAGGCATTTTAAGACGCAACAAGCCACCCTTTAATCGACATCAGTATGGGTTTTTTTTTTACCTCCCAAGACAGAAGCAATTTCTTACCTTGACTTGAGCCTGAACTCTGTTCAACAGCGATTCGTGTTCAATGATGGTTCGGTTATAGTTGCTATACTTTCCTGAGTAGGCCGGTGCCACAGGAAGACGTTCCACTTTGTTGATCCCCTCAAAGTCAATGGTCAAACGAATGATTGGTGATCGCGATAGCGACGAGGTGCATTTCAGGACACCATGACGCTCCCAAGAGAGAACTTCGCTTAACAGAACAGTAGAGAGTGACTCTGTTAGCATGCGTGTTGCATAAGAAGCCAACTGGATCGCTAACAATGACTTCCAAAAGATCGAATGCGGTGATAAGCCCCGGATGATCTCCAAAAGCTCATTTGGCAAGCGGCTCAGCTCAGGCAACCCAACAATATCAGCCATTCTTTGCACCGTGCTAGAGTCAGGTCGTCGGACTGCGAGAAATAAAGGTTGGGCCCCTCGCCATGGCTTCCTCCATGCAGATCGTAGCCAGAGCCATCGCACTGCATCAGCTTCATCAATGCGACTGTCCCGGATGAAAATCGAGTAGCAGTCGTGGTGAATCGGTATGAACTCAGGCGACGAGGCGCAATGCCCGCATATTGGGTGGCGACACAGGTGAAAACCATCGACCTTTGTAATAGAATAGCCCGACTGCGGGAAAGGAAAAGGCCGTGTGCTGCCACCAAATGAAGTTGAATCATCGTTGCCGAAAACTTCATATGTCAATAAAAACACGACTCAGCTGGGAAAAGGGTGGAAACGGACTTGCTATCACCCTCTCATGTCTGAAGATCATATCTGCACATATTCCGCATTGCGGAGAGAGACCGAGATGCTTGTAATCCTGCCTGGTCATTATCGAACGAGATTAGTCCCTAGGAAGGTAAGCTTAAATATACTCTGTGGCAATTGAGACTGGTGTATTCTGTAAATCGCGGATTAAATGGCAAAGGTAAATAGGGGGGAATGTTGTGACGACGGGGCGCTGACTGACTGCATGCTGATGCCTCAGGCTTCAAGGCAACTGAACCATTCCATGCCAGGCCAATCAAAGCACGGCAAATTCATTCCTCCAACTTCCAGATAGTATTAATAAATAAGTTAAGTTATATAAAATTTAAACTAGGCCTAAAATAGCTAAAGTTTTAAAAACTTATATTTTACTTTATAAGAAAGCTATATTATTAATAAAATAATTCTAGCTAATTTGTAATATAAATTATATATAAAAAAGCTTATTACTACTCTTTACACTGTATAAATAAGCTTTAGTATATAAAATAAAATAGTTAAAAATCTAGAAAAAATATTTTTATATATAAATAGCTATAAAATATATAAAATAAATATTTTTGGATTTTTAGCTATTTTATTTAAGGTAGCTAGATATTATAGGGTAGGCTATTTTTAGCTGTACAGTGCGCTGATCGGATCACTTGTCTGGTCGGATCGCTTATCAACTACGTTATAAGATTTATATATTCTTATTAAGCTATTAATAAAATTGTAATAATTAAGGCTTGAGTCTATAAGAATAAAAAGGAATTAAAAAAGAGTATACTACTACTATATGAAGGATTATAACGAAACTGACATTAAGATCTAGATCCTTCCGGATTAAGATCTTATCCTTACTAAAGAGTATGCAATTACTCCAGTTCTATAGGGAAATACTACTATTCACTAAGTAGCTTAATAAATTGAGTTCATTCTAAATAGATCCTTAAATAGCTTCCGACTACCAGTTCAAAGACTGATAGAAGCCAGAAGATGTTAATAATTGCTCCTACTGCCAGTGATAGTAATCTCTGCGCTTTAGAGAAGCCGATAGCAGCAGGACGATTCACTTTCAGGTCGTTGCACAATAGCCCTGTTCTTACAGATTGCTACGGTCCTCTAACCCAATGACTTAGTTATATGTATATCTAAGCTATAGAGAATACATACAAGGAAGGTCTCTAAAGGCCACGTTAAGACATACAGAGTATACATTCTCTCATTGTTTCATTGCTCCGTTACAGAGGCTCTATATAACTTCTTCGGCCGCGAACGTCTCATTGCTCTTGTTTTCTTGCTAATGGTCTCCCCCATCTGTACTCTCACGGTCTAAATTCAAACCTTTGAGTTTGCTCGTAGCTTCTTCCAAAGCTTGTGCATGCGCTCCGCCTGACCAGGTGTGAACCTTTGGGGGCCGCAATGTCTGCTCCTCGTTAGTCTCCTTCCAAATGCATCAGACTGATGATACTCACGCGCTAACATAGTTCATTATGTTATCGATAGGGTCCAGACCAGGCTTATCAGGACAAGTGTTGCGATCCTTCTCGGGGCATTCTTCCGAGATTCCAAAGGGGGACGCCTCATACGGGGTGTCATCAATATAATCTCCAAGGTACTCGCAGCCGTTTTTGAAGGTATGTTCCAAGCCAAGCCAGTGGCCGACCTCGTGTACAGTCACGTAGTCAAACTTGGGGGGTAGTTTGCCAAACTCCCTGGGTCTCATCATGCAACCGTCGTTGATGACATCTTGCTTTGTCGGGTTGGGGATGGGGAGTTCACATTTTCCGAGAGGTACCATGCTTCGGACGAAGATGAGGTTCAAGTCCTTGTAGCTTCCCTGGCGGACCGCGGCCCTGAGGTCATCCTCGTAGGAGGGCTCGACAGGAGAGCTGCCGGGGTCAGACCAGGACTCATTAACAATCCTGTTGGTTTTGACCACTTTGAAAGAAAAGTTCCAGGGGTTATAATACTCGTTCAGCATGTCAACCTGACCCTGAATGCTCTCATCCTGTCTCAAAAGTTAGTTTATGCGTCTTATTGGTTGGGAAAGGCATACACTGAGGTAGTTATCTTCTTCCTTCTCGCTGGCTGCGATGACGTGGATGTATGTCTTGATCTCAACGTTCTTTTTCTGCTCTCTAATCTCCAAAGGCTCATTACGAAGGTCCATGGACAGAGCCTTCAGAGCTTTGCCAGAACCGGAGGTACTACATTCTGTAAAAGTAGCTGCAGCAGTGTTGGCCAAAAGACCGAGAGCGAGAGTTGATTGAAGGGACATAACGATAATATTGCAAGATACTTGGTAAATCACTGTATCAACAAACGCTTGCTTCCAGTCGCTATATGCTTCTTTATGCAATTTCATTGCTAGAATCCTTCGCGTACTGCGCCTCCTTGCATGTAAATCGGCTAATAGGCTTTGCAGCGTAGGCCCCTGCAAAACCCCTCAGTCAGACGACGCCAAGATCGCTTCTCGCTCTTAGGACCTAAGCTGAACGGTTCTGGGGTCGCTAAAGTGCCAAGAGAACTACTAAAAAGAAATCAGTTCCATGTATCGGCCAAAATCACCCCGCTTCGTTATGCCTGATTGGTAGACAAGGTAAAAGAACTTATTGAAGGATCGCAAACGTTACGTAGTCACCTGCCTATTCTAACGGAAGCGAGAAGAAGCATACGCAATTAATTATGTAGAAATATAATATTCGGTGCGATTATGTCCGACTACATATCTTTAGTAATTCGGTTTAAATAATTATGCAACGTTAGGATGAGGTAAAAATAAGCTAACCTTAAGCTTATATGATGCGGATTAGCTCTCTCTTTTCTCGTGCGTCGCTATTATCACACAAGAGCTCGTCTTGTCTAGATTCCCGGATCAAAACTGAATGTGCTGATTCGACGGAATCTTCTCGTTAGAGCCCGGCTTTCAGTGTGTGATAAACCAGAATTGTGATTTCCTCTCGCGCCGTCATCAATAGGTGTAACAACCAAGCCTTCATAGCTTTCCCAAACTGACTGCTCGTAACGATCGGTTAGACACTGCCCAAGTTGAAGAGGTATACAGTAAACCTAGTAGCTAATGACTTTAGGAACTCTAGTAGAGTTCTTTTAAAAGCCCCACTGTATAAGGGGTAGAGTTCCTACTGTATGCAGTCGTAGCGGTAACATGACAGGATACAACGCAACTGGCCCGTGCACGTTGCTAGGTCATCTATATTAGTGTTGAACTAAACCACTGTGCCAAAGACCTACACAATGTAAGGTCCCTACACTAGGGGCCTAAGGCAACAGGGCTTATATTTTCTGTACAACAATTAGTTATTTCACATAACATAGTTATAGTTTTATTTACCCCCTTTTCTCTTCCTCTTCTATTTCCCTCTTCTCTTATTTAGCTCTATTAATAATACTATTTAGATCTTACTAGATTCTACTCCTTACTATTATAATAAAAGCAATACTTAGATCTAGATCCCGCTATACTTATATCCTGCTATAATGCTTCTGTCATGCCTACCTCTCTCTACCCTCTTCTTGATACTCTCTAACTCTTCTATGATACAAAGGCTTATCTCTTGATCTGCACTCAAGAAAGCTGCAAATTTGCACTATCCAATGGCCCTTCACAAGTAGTAGCACATCTCCGCGATAAGCATAATATCTCCACAGAGGCAAGGAAGGGTCTACGTCGCCTTCTTAAGTCTTTATCTCCTAAACTTCTAGACCCTAATAAGGCACTACTGCCAGCTAATACATCAGCCCGCTATAACAAACTGCAAGTCTATAAAGGCTTTGCCTGCCTTAACTGCCCATTCCGCACTATCAGCATCCAGTTAATGCGGCGCCACCAGTCTAGCCCGCCTGAGGGCTGTAGCTCTGGGGTCAGCCATACTCGCTCGCTTCGCCGTCGCGATCTTGACCAACAGTTTAAGTGTGTCTATCTGCAGACATGGACAACTGGATCAACGCGAAAATACTGGATTATTAAGCGAGGTGGAAGTATTATCCAGCAGATAGATAGCCCTGCAGTGCAGGCCCACCTGCGCGGTGTATTGACACGGGAGTCCAGCCGACAACAACCTAATCCTGATATAATGACTACCACGGCTCCGGCTCCATCAGCAGGTATGACAGCATTCGCACTGCAGACGCCTTGGCTAGATCGAACCGGCTGGGACCGAACATATAGCAACAAAGGTCAACGTGAAGGGCTCGCCGCCCTGACGAGGACTTGTACTTCCCCGGGTGGACAGGAATATTTCGTCGGATCAGGCAAGGTATATGAACTTGAAGATGATATTGTCAGTCCTGGTGAGGATGAGGATAGGATTGCCTGCCTCGTTCGTCTGGTTGACGTGGTGATGAGTCGGTGCGAGACAGCAAGGAAGACAAGCCGACACATACTCTGCTGGCTCCGAAGCAATCAGGCGTCGTCGATATACGGCAAGCCTTTCACCCTCGTGCAGTCATGGTCAACAAGCAAGTATCGGCTCTTGCTTAAACAGTGCCTGGCTATGGTCTGCCGCATCTACCACCTACACCCTGATAGACGCATAAAGGTTGCAGGCCTGGCATTGAGCAGAAAGCAGCTGCAGTTCCTAGATGCGATTTGGACCCACGAGGCTCTGGGGGACTTGGCAGCGCTGAACGAGCTCATAGGTCGGCACAAATGCCAGGTTAATCATGCTCAAGAAGTAGCTGGAGGGCATAGGGAGTCACATAGCGAGAATACAAACGCGGAGGGTGAGGAGGAGGAGGACGAGGAGGAGGACGAGGAGGAGAGCGAAAAAAGCGAAGAGGAAGGAGAAGGAGAAGAAGAAGGTGAAGATAGTAATCACGATTACGATCACGATCAAGAGGTAGAGGAGGGCAGCGACAAGCAAGAGAATGATGGCGGGTTTACTGCGTGGTTAGAAGATCTAGGTGAGATAACGGAGGAGGAAGATGATCAAATGGAGGAAGAGGCGGGTGCCGCCCGAGGATCTCCTGAAGAACTGGTCGAGCTACTCTTTGGTCTAACTCTGGCAATCGCCACGCAGCCAGTGATCAATGGCCAACCACAAACGACCGTACTGATCTATTTCAGCGGCATCTTAGGTTTCTCATCATCGCCAGGCGGGGGCGCCTTCCTACCAGCTAGGTCCTATACATCCAATCTCTCTGGGTTAGTCTACATCCTCCGCCTCGTGCTTCTTGAGTATGCCTTACCTCTACGGGCGTATCCCACACTTGCCCTTCAGCGGCGACCTCGTATAGGTCAACTTAAAAGGCTACAACCGATTCGGAGACAGTATATGGTGATGGAATCTCAGTCTCCCATGGAAGAGCTACTGAGTCTGCGGAATTACGGCCAGGTCATCTCCCGCTCAGATACGCCAGCTTATCTCCTCCGTTGGAGCGCCAACGGCCAGGCGGTCTCGTTTAGAGACAAGATCTCGATCTCTATGGGCCAATTCCGACGATTGCCCGAGCATTTCATCAAGGAGGCGGCCAGGTTATGCAACGAGATGATGTTCTCCTGGGACCTAGTCATTAATCTATCTAACATCACTGATAATATGACTAACAATAAAGAGGGCTTTTCGTTTGTCCTCCATCCCAAAAACAAGCTAGATACGGCTTACCTTGAGCTCCTGCGTCGAACAAGTAGGGCTCACTGCAACAGCCTCGTTTACGGCGGCAATTGGGACTGGAATGCTATCTTTCAGTATTTCAAAAGGGATGAGGCCCTTCTTAGCACCATCCTTGGTGGCATGTTTTGTACAGGCGGCCAGTTGCGGCGCTGCACTGAAGTGCTGAGTCTATTGTGCTGCAACGGCGAGCTTCATCCAAGAGGTATATATGTATATGATTGATCGATGATTTATATCACACGTCATCACAAAGCGAAGAAGGCCACAAATCGCGAGTTTATAGTTGCCCGCTTCCTTCCAGCCCAGCTCGGTCATATATTGTACAAGTACCTCGTCTATATTCGGCCGTTCATCAATATGCTACATCGTGAGAGGTGGTCAGGGACATCTAGTGAGGCTGCTGAATCACCGCTTCTGTTTCGGGAGGGTGCAGCTCTCTCCAGTAGATCGTGGCAAACCGGCCGTCTTACCTCAATGCTGAAGGGGGCAACGTCATTAGCTTGTGGCGAACCCGTCAATTCCCGGCAGTTTCGTCAGATATGTATCGGAATCACTGAGAAACATGTTCACGAGGTATACCAGTCATTTAACAGATTCGATGACTGTAGCGCAGACGCAAGCCGGAACGTTACTTTTGCATGGCAAAGTGGGCATCATCCGCTTCAACGAGCTGCTACTTATGGTCTCGATGGGGCATTCCCGATAAACTACAACCCCAGCTACTTGAGCTTTATTGGTGGGCTTCTACGAGATGGCACGAATTCCTTCACCTCCCCAGTTTTTCAGTTCATACGCCAACCGCAGATAATCCCTTTCATTGGAATTTTCAGTCTAGCGCGCATGCTGCGGGTTCAAGTGGTGGAGATGTGGATAGAGGCTATCGGGCAAGCACACCCATCGAAGTGGTATCATCTTCCCCGTCTACCTCTCCAGGCCGGATATTCAGGCAAGGAATCCAACAGCAGCAATTACGGTCAACCAGCCAGGACTTATCAGGAATTCAGCCCAGAGAAAGTGAAATACCAACAGGAAGCTTCCTGAACGGAGCTGAATTTCTTGAACAGCTCCACAGGGAGGACGAGGAGATTTTCGAGGCCGAGTTATGGCGGCAACGCCAGGAAGAACATGCCCGGGATAGACCCAACTACAGTACGAACAACTCCACCAAGAGGACAGGCCATCAAGTGCAAGGATCGAAAGATACAGCACCATCTTCAAAGAGAAGGCGACTTTTACTGACAATCTCCGCAGAGGCAGCTAGCCTAGATTATCAGTTATATGATGATGATAGTTGGAGTTACCGGCCACTATTTGGAATCCCCAGTGAGATTACTACCAATAACGCAATGCAATAGCATATAGCTATACTTGATCGTCTTAATAGTAGGGCTGGCTTTAGCGATGATAAGAATCTACTTCGAGCCAGGCTGGCGAATCTATCTACATCTATCTACCGGCACCTTATGTAGATAGATGTAGATGCTTAGTCATAATTTGCAATGTAGATAGATAGATGTAGGCTATATGTAGATATAGATAGATTCAGTAGATAGACGGTTGGCTAATCCTCAGCCATATCGTCGCCCACCTCCTTTAGCAAACCTTCATACCCTTCTAGTAGTCTAGCCCATAACCATGACCTTACCGTCTAAGTAACGGTAATTATGCTTACATCTAAGCGTGACCTCTTAGGCAAAACTATACTACCAGCGGAAGAAAAGGTCCTCTTACACTTAAAAGCTATTACTGGGACTGAGAGGATGTCAACCGCCATTTTCGCCACTCGCGGATACTTAAATGTCTTTACAGACCAGTATTCCAGAGGATTGTCATATGTTGTGTATATGTCTTGCTTTGTAGACAACCACCTCTCCAGTTCATCTGTAGCTTTGTCATGGCCATGGCGGGTGGATGATATTAATTCGTCTTGGAAGGAATCAAATGGATTGTACTCGCGCGCCCTCACCGCGGCAGGAAGGTTACTGCTCGAGACTTCTCACTGAGCGGGAAGGTCGCGATACTCCTCTTCCCAGAGCTTTTGGATGAGCTGGCGTGCCGCGAAAAGCCATTCCTCCTTGTCACTGTAGGCTTTTGTTAAGAATGACTACTGTATACCGGGGTGGAGAACCGTGGCTGCATAGTATATTGGCGTCTCATCAAGCTTGGTGTAGTACTTGTTGAGCTTGGCCCAGGCCGAATTGACGCACGAGGAATAGTAGCTAGGTTCCACCTGATGTGTTGCCTCAGTCTTTGCTTTCTCCAGCGTAGAAAGGAGGAATTCGTATGCGACAGCAACCTGCCAAATAATTCCTTATTGAGCTTTAGCGCCTCCCTTACGGACTCGGAGCTGACAGTCCCCTTTAAGCTGCAAAAGGCAAGAATCGAACATTCTAAGAATATCTCTGAACTAACTGAGGGCATCCCAGTCTGCGTCACTCAGTAGATTTGCTTCCTCAAGATATCGAGGGAGTTGGCTTGGCGGCTGGGTATGGGTAGATCTGGGCCGTTGAAATTTCCTGCTTGATTGAATCGTAATGTTAATGAGCTCCTCCAGATGGCGTTGGAGCTTAATTGCTTGCTCGATCATATAATTTGGAGACAACCAGCGTGTGCCGTTGTCAAGCATGACATTAAGAGTGCCTGGATAGGACTTGTCAGGGTCCTCATCTTGTAATTTCCGCAGAATTGCTGTCGCCTTATTCGACCGATTGACCCAGACGACAAGGTTGTGGAGTTTACCTACTGGACCTCTTTTTATCCACTCTGCAAAATCGTCCGCATCAAGATCCTCGAGTGTATTGCTGTCTTTAATGAAGAGGAGCGCTTTAGCGACAAGGTGAAGAATATGCCCGAAACACCGAATCCTTCTGCTGGCCGGATTCTGCCACTGAAGCTTGTGGCCTATCGCTTCGACTGCTCCTTCATTGCTTGCGGCGTTATCGAGAATAATGCATCCAACCTTGTTACTTGCAATCAACTCGAAGTCATCTAACACCTCCATAACAACGGCTAAGATATTTTCTCCCGTGTGCGCTATGGCAACGTTTGGGAGGCCAAGGACGATCTTCCGTGGCTGGAATGTATCTTCATCGAGGAAGAAGGCGTTTATGGCGAAGAATGAATGTCTGTTCCGGGACGTCCAGCCATCAAATGCAATATGAACCTGGCTCGGGCTTCGTGACAGTGCGTGGATGACACGCGATTTGTATGTGTTAAACTCGTCGATGATCCTGGCTCGAACCGTTTCGTGGGTTAGATTGGCGGAAGTCTCGTGGACCAAGGGGTTCAGGTACTAAAAGACCTTTTGGAGGCCTTTATGCTCCAGTACGCGAAATGACAGATTTGCATCGGTGATCCATTGGACAATGTGGCGCTGGAACGTGGGTCTTGTCAAATCGAGTAACCAACTCGTCGTGAAAGTCATCCCTCTTCCGTTTCTTGGCTGCCAAATCATGAAGAGTCAGTTGATTCGGGGGCCGCTCCTGCATATATCGTGTTGCTTTTGATGGATCTGGATGAAAAATATTATGGGCCTTGCTGAGATGACCTTCAATGTTCCAAGTATTGGATGAGACGTAAGCCTTTGGCCGGGGAACGCCATGCTGGACATAGTGACAACAGAGCCACGTATGGGGGCCAGACTCATTGCCTTTGGACCTAGCTTGAACGTCATAGCCGTGAGCCCAAAACCAGCCGGTAGCTTGTCCAGTTCGAGCTGAGAGGACCCAATGGCTGCGGACAGTCTGCGATACTGCATCCCAGTCTTTGATGATTGAATGGCTGCTGCGGGACAAGGAATCGTGCATTGGCAAGGTTGGATCTCCGGGATAGGATATTTCCGAAATGTTAGCATCAGTTGCGTAACTCAGTAAATCGCTTTAAGATGCCATTTGGGCCAGCGCTCTCAACAAGTCAAGTCAAGTCAAGCCAGAGCTCTAGCTTGTCTTGACTTATTAAGTTAGCAGTCTGACTTGACTTGACTTGGCTTGACTTGATATCTTGTCAAGTCTATTCAAGCCGTGTTAGTAAGCAGGCCAGCCATCGTAAGCTCAACGGCAGACTGGAATCTACGGATAAAACAGTCATCTAGAACAAGAGCCCGGCTTTAGATCAGGGGATTCCGCCGCTAAAACTTTACACAAGTGAGCATCTCCATCGTCAGATCTTGGAGAGAGTGTCGCTGCGAGCCAACCAAGAGCTTGGCGAGGCTGAAGACCCTCTCACACTCGCACGCCGTCGAAGGTATAGATAGGAGATCATACGCCATCCTCGCAAGCCGTGGAAAGTCCTTCTCTCTCTGCCGCCACCACTCGAAAGGATCCTCAACCTCATCGTCTTCGTAGATAGGCTCTTCAAGATACTCTTTAACTTCGTCTCGGTTGGCCGGAGAGG
This sequence comes from Fusarium xylarioides, assembly GCA_013183765.1. NCBI lineage: Eukaryota > Fungi > Ascomycota > Sordariomycetes > Hypocreales > Nectriaceae > Fusarium > Fusarium xylarioides. Next base: position 47,989 of record SRZU01000181.1, read on the forward strand.
GGCGTTGAGCGAGGTAGCTGTGCGCCCCGAGATGCGAAGACTTCGTCTTCTTCTGTATCGGGGTCGGTTAGGTGGGGAGCTTATTGTAGTCCCGGTCGAAGAACTGTTTAAAGCCATCAACTATGCGTTTGGCTTGTTCACCCGGAAGGTATTCGCAAATCCACTTATCCTTAAAGGCCGGATGTAGAATCATAGCTATCCAGTAAGCAGGCGAGTCCTCTAGTAAAGTAACGTATTTCTTGAGCTTGTAAATGGCGCATGTGATACAACCACGTACGGCCTTGAGATTTACGTCAGCGATCTTGGCTTTGGAGGGTGGATTTGGCCATTTCTCGCACCGCTGGCGTTGTGAGCCCTCCTCTTCATCTTCCTGCTTGAGTATTTCTTTGACGCCGGAGTCCTCTAACGCTACGGATGGGTTGATTGATCCGACTGGCTGCCCTGGAAGGTTAATCACGGAATCCCGGTATTTGTGAGGCAAGCCCATGCTGCGCTGGGGTCGCTGAGATTGAGCAGCAGGTGGTGAAACAGGCGGCGAAGAGGGCGGCGAGGAACCATGTGCGGCAGCAAAGCAGATCGGTGCGTCGCCAACTCGGATCTCTCTCTCCGGCCCCTCGATCTCTGGCCCAGGGAAAACTCGGTCAGAGTCGCTATATTCGGCGAGCTGCTTGCGGAGGTGGTCAACGAGGTAAAATAACGAGGCAGCGGCCTCGGCAAAGCGAGGCACTCGACCTGTCAAATTATTAATTAACCGGAGTAAAAGCCGGGAGAAAAACCTGCCTTCGAAATACTTGGTTAGCTTTTTAAACGGTAGTAGTACTGCAAGAGTAATTGCTAAGACGTGCCAGTCATCTTGCGAGAGAAGATATTCGTCCGGAATCCGCTTCGTTTTATCTGCATGGCGAGATATAACTGTTGTGTAGATCTCGATCGGGTCTTTTAACCGAAAAGCTTTTTCTATAGCAGTAAAAAAGGAATTCCATCGAGTATCGTTGTCTTGGAGGAGCATTAGTTAGCTAACCTCCCACAGAACTTCGCCAAATTCATCGACTTCCTCATCGCTAAGCTTCCCTTGCGCGTATTGGAGGAAGCCCTCTCGGCGTTGCGAAGACCTTCAGACCCAGCCTTGAAGATTGTGAATCCTGACGAATGCGCCTGTTGGCCGCCATTCTTCGAGAAAGTTGAGGACCTTTTGAAGGGCTGCTTGTTCCGCTGGTTGCGATTCGAAGCTCTTAAGCACGTCTTTGAGCTTCCCCTCGAGGTAACTCGTAGCGCCGAGGTTGTAGATATGATTGATACATCGAATTCTACGCTCCTGCGGCTGAACGTCAGGTAAAAGAGCGGCGATAATTTCGTTGACTGCGCTGTCGTTTGCGTCAGCGTTATCGCACGTGAAGTAGCCTACCTCTTCTGCAGAGATCTCGTACTCCAAGAGTACTTCACGCAACGTTAGACCGATATTCTCACCAGAGTGCTGGCCGCAGAGCCGCCTCAACGCCAAAAGCGACGTCTGCGGTCTTTTTAACGCGCCTGTGAAGTGAACAGCCACACCGAGAAGCGCGTATTTTTGAGGGGAAGTCCAAAGATCGAAAGTGAGATGCTTCTTGTACATAGAGGTGGTAAGTTGACTTCTTAATAGCTCTTTTTGCAACCGGTACTCTGCTTCTAACCACGATCGAATTGTAATGCCGTTGCGAGGCAAAAGCTCGTTAACGAGTTCTTCATTCGACAAGCCGAGAAGCTTTCGAAAGTCAGGGTGTTTGACGGCCGAGAAGGGTACATCGGCATCTACAATCCAACGGAGCAGTAGCTCCTTGAACAGCTCTGCCTTCGGCTTCGGAATAGCTAACCGTTCTGCGGCTTGCCTTTGCAAGTCGAGTACCGTTCGCTGGCGTTGACGCTGGCGAGGTGGCTCAGACTCTATAGTCTCGCTGTCTACCTCGCCAATAAGAAGATCGTGATCTTTCCTTAAGTGCCGAAGCGCTCCGCTTGTACCGCTGTTGGCGAGGGCGTATAGCGATATTTCCTTCTTTTTATCACACTGGTTGCAAAGCCAGAAGTCCCCCTTCTCCCTATTTCCAACGACTTTGGTGAGCCGCCGGCCATACGGGTCGATAGGTGACTTCCTCGCCCTCTTCTTCCTGTGTAGCTACTCGGTCGGTACGTAATCTTCGCGTTGGATCTTGATCTTGCTCATCAAGCTAACTTCGGTAGGGATCTCGTTGGTGTCGATGTCTCGAAGCTGGTCGGCAACGGACCGTCCCCCGCGAAAAGTAGCAAACGCGGTGCTTCCGGCTGCGGCGGATCTCGTGTTCAGGGTCGACGGTTGGCTGGCCGTCTCGGTAACTGCTTCCGAGAGGGCGGCCACTGAAGAGGTATCGTCAATATCGGACATCTTGACGGTGATGAGCGTGGTGCTTGGGGCTAACTTTTAGCCGTGCTGTCGCATGACACGATTGTTTGGATGACTGAATAATGACCGGGAAGATCCTCTGCGAATCGGGCAATGAAAGAGTCTTGATTTTCTATCTAAAGGAGCGACGAAGGTCGATCTCTTATACCTATATTCAATCTGCTGATATCATAGGCAGCAGGCTGCTGCCTGATGCTAGTTGTGGTCGTTCACTCTCATCGTTAACTTGTTTATGATGAGAGCGATTCTTGTCTCTGAGCGAGCGACTTGATATTGACACGTGCCAGCAGGATTTTTATGATCCGAGCCGCCATACCTCCGTAGCTATGACCGCTATAGGGTTCGTGCTTGCCAAGCCGGTATCAAGACAAGTCAAGTCAGCTAAAATAGCCGTCTCGCTTGATAAAACATCAATTTGACTTGGCTTGACTTGTCTTGGCTTGTCTGGTCTTGGTTAGGCTTGTCTTGTTGAGAGCGCTGATTTGGGTAATGGTTCTGGGTGGCATCAAGGGCAATGAGAATCTGCCAAACCAAGACCCAATCGAAAAAGGGGGAGAGCGTGGGGAAATCGGGAAATGAGAGGACGGTTGGGGAAGGGATTGTCAGAGGTACCGATACTTCGGAGCAGGAGGATGCCATTAGTACTGAGAAAGTACAGCTACCTTACCCAATTTTCACCAGCCGTCTTGGCATCTATCTACATTTCGTCTGTCTACCGGACCTCCAGGTAGATAGATAGATGACCCACATGCCCTCTCGTAGATAGATAGATGTAGATCTACATCTATCTACATCTACATTTCATCTACATCGGTAGATAGATTCGCCAGCCTGATCTTGGGGATCATGGACTTCCTGCCTTATGGTATGGAAAGCTACTTGGTCTATTTATGCAAGAGAATTCTAGGCTATAGAGGGATGAGCTCCCGCTGACAGGATGTCCTCTCGAAAGTAATGCACCTTTGTGCCGATGCCCCGCGAAATTACCCCACGTCCATCTACCTCCATACGCCGGCCTCCCGTCCTTGCGCTCTCGTGGTTCAAGACCATGACCAGCCTGGCCTGTATGATACTTTGTCGTAGATCACAACCCCTTGATTAGCTTCACGACCTTGGTCAGCCTCTTCGACTGCCATCTCTTCGGCTAACCAAGGGTTGAAGCGCGATAGACGATCCAAGCGTGCCTCTCGGGTGGGTTGAAGGAAAAAGGTTGATACGCCAGCTGCTGAGCAGGTAAATCTTACAGGGCTATTCACCTGATATGTGTGCAGCTAGGTTCAGGCTGCCATTGAGGCAGTCAAATGATATTGATGTTTAACTTCTGACGCTACAGGCCAGCTATAGAGGTCTTTTATTATTTAAACTAATTGAGACTCTAGAGATGCTTGGATGCCCCTTTTGAAAGGTTAACTTGCAAGATACAAAAAAACATCCCTGAAGGGGAAACTTTTAAGGCGCTAGACTTTGATTAGGTAATAGATTGACTGTTTTACCCTACTTTTTAAACACCCGTTAGGAATATCAGATTGAGTGGATTATAACCAAATATGAGATGCACTTGGATCATTGTGGCTGTCTCATCTAACCCCCTTATTTCAGTAGTATGATTACACATTAGCCCTCTTGAACTCTCCTAAACCCTGCAGAGCAACCATCCAGTTCCTCCCTTTTAACTGCATAACTAGCCGTTTGTATACATGATTCGTTATTAACTGTCTTATAGGACGGGTTTCCAATTGCATTTTTTGAACAGCTGCAGAATTCATGGCTTACGACCCATACTGGTGCTTGTGATCATCGGTTCAACATTATACCCAGTTAGGACTAGTAAGAAATTAGTCCGGGCAGTTTCAGCTGCGCATGCAAGCGCACAGATAGCAGATCTGACTTGTCTTTCTAGACTGGATAGTCGAGGTGATATACTTGCATCCTTATTTTCCTGGCACCATTCTATCGGTACATGATGAGTTAGGCTCCCCGTATGCATAAGCAGTTAAAAGGGCTTACTTATCGGTTTTCCTAAATCTGAATTGAAAACGGTTATATAGCGCGAGTCGTTTTGTTTACAACGACTTGTGAGAATGACTATGTTATCATCTTTTACCACCTATACTCCTGGGCTTTTACTACATAGTTCTCCATTACATACCACTTCGTTTATCAGTACAAAAAGACAGCTACCAATCAGATTTAAGGCATTCCGAAATATATTAAGTTGTTCATCAGTTGTCCTTCCCACTGCCCTAACCATCAGATAGGCCTCTTGCAGGTTACATCTCATTTGATCCCTCACCTCAAACATTTTTCAATCCCATGGAGAATAACTCACCACTTGGGGCAGCCTATGCCTATCAACCTCATACATTGGAGGGTTGGTGGTTAGCGAATCATTCAATCCCGCTCGGCACACCAGGAAATGGAAGCAGCATGACAAATTGCGTCTACACGCATGCCAATCCTCTATACGAAAGCCGTGTCGATAACTACGATGCCAACTCAATGATCCCTTGGAATTCTATCAACCCTATGCTTGACTCTACCTATTCGTGGAATGGTTTTGATGTTACCACGGAGTACACCAGTCCACTGTCAATCCCTACGCATATAATTACAGAGGAATTGTCTGCTCCCCAAGTTCATCCGTACCTTCCCTTAGCGGCAGAGTATCCGAACCCGCAGCAGAATCATGACCTTGAGGATCTTTCGATTTGTAAACCGGCTAGACGAAGGTATTTCATACATGAAAACCATAATCTAGGGCCGAAGAACAAAAGAAAGTCTACTCCTTGTCACACAAGGAGTGACAGCAGCAGCGACAGTCATTCAATCCAACAGAGCAGCGATCGCGTTAAGAAAGCCCAAGAACAAAATCGCATCAGAGCGTCTCAGTCCCGTATCCAGCAGAGGGAAGAGGTATCAAGTCTCCTGTCTCGCATGCAGGAACTAGCACATATCCGCCGCGAGCTTTCCACTTGCGTAGCTGACTTATCCCTCGAGGTATGTGAGCTTAAGATGCAAATCTTACAGCAGTCGGGGTGTAACTGCCCTCTCATGCAGAATTACCTCGCCCATACGTCCCAACAGTATGTGGCAGCGATGATGGCGGAGGCGCCGTCAGGGGTCTCGTTACATGCAGGGTTGTTGGGGAGATAACCTCCATTTGTTCAATGTACATCGAGGCAAGAAATGTCAAACCAACAGCCGGCAGCAGGGATGAGCGCCACCGATTTTAGGTTTTTCCTTTTTTTCTTTAGTGTCCTTTTTTCTTTCCTATAGGTCAGTATCGCTGGGTAAAGTGGCTGACTGAGCTAAACGCTGGGGAAGATAGCCTATTTGACATATCACTTTTCAGCATATGGGAGGCACCAAAGACCGGGTTGCACAACAATGTCTGAGGTGACTCCTCCGCATCTCCGCGGCGTGTACGAGAAGGTCTTTTAAAGTAGAGGCCAGAGACAGCGGCGAGGACATTCTGGATATGTATATGAACTGAGAGAATGGCGTCTGAATGGACGAAATGATAGGATTAATCTTATAATAAATATAGCTTCTCTTTGTTTGTACTGTTTCATTCTTGATCGCAGAGTTTAGATGTGACCCTAACCATGGTCTTAGGTGGGGAAGGCCATACATGCAAGTTTAATCACCACGTTGGCATGTCACATCGCTATTCGGGGATATACTTCTGCGCATTGACCCTTGCTTCAGAGAACTGATGCGCCACATAGGGAAGATCCATCCTGCCCTGACCCCTGTAGCGGCCTTGTTGCTCTTTCATTTGGCCTCTTAATGCAACGTGCTGCTTTCGAACATGCAAGCTAACACCTGTCATATCTGATCCTTCCAAAATCCTGCAAGGCCCTGCACATTATTTTATTTTATTCTACGTAGGATACAAGGTCTAACGTGGGCAATCCAATTCAGACCATAATATCTAGTCACCCGCGGCCATAGCTGTAGAAGTGAGGGAGGGTCTTAGTTACGGCGAAGTTGCAGAACTCTGCAGATCTTTTCTCATTAACATATTTAGCCAGATCGACAAGGTGGAGTCATCGATGCTTGCCCTGGTCAATATTGCCCAAAGCAGCGGAATGCATCGTGTTATGGTGGGGTTTCTTGTTGGACGCGTAATGGGCCTGTGCCCAAAGCCGCAACTGAAAACAGGATCCCGTCGTACAAGTACTGGGAAAGGGACCGATCTAGGGAAAATAGCCATCATGAACCAACATGTTCTGTGGGGAAACTTGGTAATCATCTGACTCTAAGCGACTCTATGTGACTAGCAGCTTATATAAAAGATATTAATATTATATACTTTTATACTATTACTGTATATCTAGTAGAGCTAACTTTAAGAAATATCTAATAGTATTAGTATTATTATATTTTACTTATTAATAAAGATAAAGTATTTATATAGTTAATATATTATAAGATAAGAATTAATCTATAAATAGAAGCTATATAATTTAAAAAAGATAATTTAAGTTAATTTTTACCTATTTACTTATAGTATTAAATTATTTAATATTATAGTTAAGTAAGGCTTATAAGCTATTTACTATAAGAGTTAATGTAAGCCCTTCTGCTTATAGAAAGGGAAATACTATAGGTAAAATAGAAGTAAGTAATAAGACCTTATCTAAGTATCTAGCTTAAACTTTTAAGACTAGTATATATTAAATAAGAGAACTAAATTACTCTGCTAAAGCTATAATTTAAAAAGAATAAAGACTCTTATTATAATATTATTAAAAGAGGCTAATATAATAGTATCTTAGAAAATATAACTCTTATTAATATACTTAAACTTAATATTAGTTAAGCTTATAGCTTTATAGTAAATAAAGTATATCTTTTAGTTATCTTTTATACTAATATAACTTTATTTAAACTATAAAACTTATATATATTATACTTATAAGTTTAATATATTTAATATACTTAATAAAACTACTTAATTATATTCTTACTAAGCAGTTATTATTAACCTTAATTAGGTCTTAATAGCATTTTATAACTTATAATACTTATCTTTAAGAGTTAATAAACTTTTACCTATTTTAAATTTACTTCTTTATCTTCTAGTAGTTAGAGGGATAGCTAGCAGAAAGTAGCCCTAATAGGGGTAGCTTCTAGTAGATAAGCTATAATTTTTAGCTATCTCTCTACTAATTAAGCTTTAATATTAAGAGTAATAATAAATTATACTAAGTTATATAAGTAAGAAGTAACTAGTAACTAATATACTAGCTTTAAAAGAATATATAATATATTAAGGACTTAAAGTAAAGCTTTAATAAAGCTAATAATATTACTTAGCACTCTTCTTATACTATTTTTAAGATATTACTTAAATCCCTTTTATATTAATACTTTCTAGCTTTTAGTTTTAATACTTATAGTTATTTTTTATTACCCCTCTTAACTATAATAATTCTCTATATTATTTATTCTTAATATTAATACTCTTTTAATTCTTTTAATTAACTATCCTATTTCTTTATTATTATATTTAGATAATAATTACTTTACTTAATATATATCTTATATAAAAGGTTATTACTAATACTAATAAGTCTCTTTTAGTATAAATCTTAATATTAATATTTCTTATTATCTTCCTCTTATTATACTCTATCTGCATAGGAACTAAGATCCTTATAACTAAAGCCCTAAGTATTAATGATATCCTTACTATCGCCGCAACTGTGTATAGAGCCCCAATAGCGTGGCCCCTGAAGCGACATCTCTAACCATCTTGCGCTAATGCGCGAAGCTTTAGGTCTTTGCAATTGGGCAGTCTATCGCTACGTTCATAGGGTGTGATAATGGACTGGGAAAGCCGGCTAGTAGACTAGACTCCAGAGAAATCTCCATATTCTTTAAGGTAGATATCTCAGCTTCAATCCGCAGAGCTATGGGCTAAAGATCTGACCGAGTCTATGAATATAGAGCCAATATGCGTCCAACACCATGTTTGTCGCCTCCGTCTTCTGTTGCAAGCTATCATGTACAGTTTGTCTTAGGATGATAAGCTGAGAAAGCCAGAGATGGATTGTTCTTGGCTTTGAGGCTGTTGTTGGCTGGTAGGGAGCGTCTGCGCTTATCATTAACCTTTTTCAGTGTGAACTACCTACACCATGGATATACACTAATGATAAAAGATGTATCGACTGAACCGCTTTCTGGACTTATTATTCTATCACGAATATTACCACGGATATTGGTATTATTATTGTCTTTTGCGAAAACGTTCTGAAAATCCAAATACCATGGTCTAAGAAGATTTTTGTCATGAGTGTTTTTGGCAGTCAAATCCTGTATGTTTTACTCCCACAATGGTGATGGATCTTTCTAGCTTGCGTGCAGCAGAAGGCACTAACAACGACGGAAAAGTATAATACCTGAAATTGCGGTTCAAATCTACCTATCCAACAAGGCATTTGCTTCCACCGATTTCACCTTTGCGAACTGGGAAGCTGCTATCGCTTTACAACTGGTCTAGTGCCTCTCCATTGTCACTGTTTGTATACCCAGCTTTGGGCCCCTTTTTAACAGCCTGGAATCCGGCCAGATCCGTATTGACGACCTGCGACGACAGGGCAAGTCTGGCAGCAGCAGCTACCCGAATAAAAGGCTGGAATATAGTGGATATAGGTCAAGTCAAATCAGCCCTTTAGGCACCATATTATGGACAATGAGATCAGCTGAGGAAGCAACTGTGACTGAATCGCAACTTAGAATGGTACACGAATTGACTGACTTATCTAAAGTTAATCGCATGACGAGCTATAAACAGACGATGGAGCAGAAGAGAGGTACTTTGGATGAGCCATGCCGGACAAGCCACTCGAGTGAAATAATACTCATCCAGCAAATATGTTAAGTTGAGGTACAGAGCCTGCATGAAAGTGCTTTTGAGCAATATTGGAGAGAATCTCTCTTTTCCCCGCTAAAGGAGTTCGAGACTCTGGCTCCACACCTGGAAACAATATAGACTAGCGTCATAAGAGGAAGATGGTCACGGGACCGAGCAGCTTGGATGCTATGTCTTGTTAACATCGAGACTGATGTGAAGGCTAAAGCGGGAAGAGAGAATAATGCAATACGACGCTATGTAGGGGGCCAAAGTGAGGAACTTAGCAGAGGTACATGTTATAGAGACAGAGTTTGTACCCATTTAGCCCCTCTTAGTCACGGTAATACTTGGAGAGGGGTAGTCTTTCAAGAGATTGCTTGTATACATAGTACTACGGACATGGCATAGGAGATGAAAAGGGACCAGGTGCCAAGTTGGCCGAATTGGTTAGATAGAAACAGATTAATGAGAAAGCTGGTTATGGGGACGCTCTGATTTGGAATGAATATGAATATGTTGGTATCACTGGTGTTGCGTTTACTAGGGCTTCAGGGAGTACTATCGCCGCTTTAATGCTTAACGGCCAATCTATTATTAAAAGTAACTATAATAAAATATAGCTAACGTGGTTAATAAGCATGCTGACCAAAAATCCCTTACCTTATATCATTGCTATCTAATCAAATACTATACAACAACCCAGTATGCTATAATCTTTAAATGAAGCTAGAATCCTTCTTGCCCCTCAGGCCCTTCAAAATAACCTAAAGCTAGGCATCTAACGCGCTGCAAGTATGTGTGAGGTTAGATATGGTACCCTCTGTACCTGAAAGAATGGCATTCAATCATGAGGCGATTGGATTCCAAAGCCACGGAAACTATCTGATCTAGAAGAGCAGATAATAATCCAATTCATTCTTGACCTATATTCGCGAGGATTTCCCTCACAATTACATTTTATAGAAGAGATAGCCAATTCTCTGCTTACAGACCACAATGCACTACTAGTTAGCAAGCGCTAGGCTTATAACTTCATAAAGCGATAACTAGAGCTAAAGATACATTTATTTTAGAAATATAACTACTAGAGGGCTAAATGTAAAGATCTAACTATTATTTATAGCTAGTTTAGGCTTATATAGAATATAATTATAAAGTATAATATCTAATTAGATAATATTTAGAATTTTAATAAGACTGGCTTTATAATAGGCATTATTATAGCTAGAATGGTTATTATAGGTTTAGAAAGGCAAGGAAGACTAAAATAAGTACAGCCTAGAAACCAGGAATGGATTACAGTAATCTAGGCAATTAACGCGGAAGGCCAATTAATCGCGCCGTTCATTATAGGTTTAGGCTAATGTCACCTTGCTAATTAGTACTAGGAATGTAACCTTCTAGGTAATTAGGTTATTGTAATAAGCCTAAATAGCTAGATAGATAACAAGCTAGGTCTTAAATGGCTTAAGCACTTTAATTGATCTATAAGTAAGCGATTAAATAGTCGCTATCATCTTCTGATCCTTGATAGTTATAAAAGCTACTACTCTGCTGACTTTGAGATATATTGTAAGGAGAATAAGATTATTATGCTCTGTATGCTGCCTTATTCATCTAACCTGCTTTAGCCTCTTGATATTAGGTGCTCTAGGCTGCTAAAGAAGGCATATAGTTAATAAATAGAGCATCTAATTAGATGCTCTATAACCCATATTTCCAAGATCAAGTTCCTTCCAGCCTTCTATGCCACTTTCTAGGCTGCTATAACTAAGAAGAATATTAAGGGGGGTTTTAGAGTAGCTAGATATATTCCTTTTAACCTATAAACTGTAGTCTTAAAACTTGATTTGCAGCTACGGACTCCGACGCCTGCTGAGGAGGTTGTTAAACCCTTAACCCCTTGGCTGTTAAAGACCCCAAAGACCGGGCTTAAGGCCTAATCTCAGTCTGAATACCTTGAAAGATGAATCATAAGGCATAAAAGAAGCTCTCTAGAGTCAATTATAGTGGCTTTAAAGTCTAATACTAAAGCACTAAAGTTAACTTTACATGAGGTTGCCTTACTAAAGGCTATGCTTAGAGATCTTGAAGAGGCAAATGATATACTTAGCCGGCGGCGCAGGGCAAAAAGAACCTGCCTATAGAATGTAGGGAGGATAACTATAGAGGAAGGTAGGGATCTAATTGATCAGATAGATATAGATACGCAGGTAGTGGCTGAATCATCGAGAAGTGGTGGTTAAGGAAGTTCAGCGCGACTGAGGGTTAGGCGATGTGGAATATGCGGCAATACCGGGCATAATGCAAGGACCTGAAGGAGGGCATTCAGGCCTGTGGAGATAAGCATAGTAATTGATTTTAATCAATTAGATAGCCTGTTGTGTTTTTATTCTGACTTTTATCTTAAAGGTTGAGATTTTTGTAACACTCGCTTATTATATACGTTAATTAGGCTTTAAGGTAACTTGCTATCAACCCTTACAAGGACCGAGAAAAATAGCGATAGTTGGAAAGGAAAAATAGGGCAAGATCCCTAAGAACTTGACGAGATTAAGGCCAGAATTTAAGTTGTATATTTATTTTTAGCTTTGGAGCCCTACTGTACAACGGACTGTCTGAATCCCGCCGCATTATCTACTTTTCGTCCGTGCCAAACTTGGTGATCCTACTTAAGAATTACTACTAAAAACGCATTACGTTTCTCGTATAGAGCTGGTGAAATTAGAAAACCTACAACGGGAGACGCGTCACGTTTCCATCGTCTGACCCCTGTTGAGTTTAATGACTACTTTAGACCTAAAAATAATATTCATTATTATCTACTAAATCTACATATTTATCATCTTTATATAACATCTACTCCATCTCCACCTATCCATGCTATCTATTATATATATTAGTTATAATGGGCCGCTTCTCTGTTTATGACAGTAGAGATGGTCAGTGAGAATAATGTTGCCATCCCTCTCTACCCCCAGCAAAGCTGCAGAAGCTCGAGGGGCTGAGCCTTTATTATAACTTACCGGAAGCAGCCATCATATGTACCATATGCGGTTTTGCTCTAAGTCCAAAACATGCATCGGAGCATCCGGGTAAGAAGCACGGCATTACTAGCATTACAAGATATCACCCTCACAACGCACCCAATAATTATAATAAAAGCTTATATAACCTACCTAAATCTCATTATTAACAGACATATCGTAAGAAAGCCACTATAATAGTCTTAAATGTGCAGAATGTAATGTTGAAGAGGCTCTTTACCCCAGCTTGCACGGACCATAAGGCGGCAGAACAGTAGGCACTTAGGCTCTTGGTGTAATTTGTATAAGGCTTTAAGTACCTCTTGTTTCTAGCCTTTTTTTTTTTTTTGGCAATCCGGCTTCTCTACCAAGTGACCCCAAGGAACAGCCAAGTTGTAATGGCAACCCACTGGAAGCACCGCGTCACCCATCTTAGTGCACTCAATTGACTGTCAAAAACACCGGGGCTACGCTTGTTTATAAGCTCGAGAAAAAATGCACTTATCTTGAAAGTTTCCTTTGCCTCGTCTAATACTCTCGGTTTGTTGGTTTGGAGTAGTTTCTACATCGAGCTTCTTCAAAATTTGTGCAAGATCGATTTTGAACCCCATTCATCTAATCCCTTTGGATCAAGCCTCTGTTGGCACCCCAAAGCTGCTCCCTCGTCCTTAAAAGGATTCTGATTGCAATTTCCAAGCCGTGCGCGTTGGCTTGGTCTTCCCTACTAGCCTCTAGCTACATTCCCCTTACAGGATGATTACCTCCGAAACTCGAGGCAGTAGTTGAATGCCCCACTTTACAGGGGGTAGGCGACAAGGGTAGAATGACCGCATGAGCATTTTACAAAAGGAGCCCGACCCCATGAAGTGTATCCGAGCAAACAAGTCCTACTTACACAAACTTACAAGATCTACCTAGAATACTGAATGTAATAGATTCCGAAATAATCCTACGCTAAGAGCTATTTATCTATCCCCAAGCGTATCGTATCGTGTTGCGATAGGTGTAATACTAGCGCTAGGCCAAATCAGGCAAGCTTTGCGCTACTAGCTGTTGGTTTGAGCCTTGGCCTAGCCCAGCTGATCGAGATAAGCTGCCATGAGAACAGGAAGTCCGCATGGGGATTAAACAGCGGATGCGAAATTTTGATTAATACACCATATTCTCTCTACAAAGTGGCACGGGCTATGGAGTCTGTTTTATTACCATGCCAGGAAGTCAAAGCCATAAGCGTTAGGTGGACGTGCCGTGCGCGAGCCCTAAATTGCGGTGCCCGAATCCTGGTACGGTATGGAAGCACTGGCCTCTTTGAACGTTGACGGTATGACTGTGATTAAAGAACGCCATAATAGAGACATATTCTCGATCAACACCTGCATGGCCGGTGTGTTGCGATTGCTGGAGTTTCGAAAGCTATACAAGCCTATCGAGGCAGAGAGGGCAACCAGCTCGGTTGCAAGGGACCAGTGCGGCTGTTCGCCAGCTGTCGTTTACGACGGCACCTTGAAACTGAAGGTCGAGAGTGGGGAGCTGAAAGCGGAATAGGCAGCCAGTTCCGGATCGCCCTCTAATGGTGGACCCTTTTATTAGTATGGACTTAACAGCCCCGCTGCAGATCGCCTAGCTGAGACCTTACGCGCTGCATCATGGCTTATGCTATCAACATGTTGGTGGGGTAGCATAGGATTACCACTTGGCTTTAACAATAAAAGTTTTAAACCTGACAATCTTGATGACGCCGAAAATGGTTAAGTGTTAAGAGCTTAAGGCTTCCGCCACGCTCGCCGATCTCCTTCTACATGTTTACCTGGAACCCTAAGCCAGAGGTCGCTATCAGTTTCTTTACTCACTCCTGATGCCCTTATACTTGCAAACTCCGACGAACCCTTTCATACACTTCTTGTTTTATAAGTGGAATGAGAAAGATGAGACCGGCAAAGTCAGTGACCTGCCGCTGTAGGAATCTGGAAAAAAGTATAAGTCCCAGAATTTCTGTCCCATGGCATTACTTTACCATTCTCACTGCAGTGGAAATAATACACTGGACCATTAGTTCGATAAAGTGCCTGGCCGTAGGCTAGAAGACTGATAAACTCACCAAGGGGGGATATCGTACCATTGCACATCTTCTCCGTACCCATATCCTTTAGCATTTGCAGTTGACTATAGAGCGGCCTTGCGGGGAGCCTAATATATGCGTGAGCGAATCGTGGCAAAAGTCTCTCTAGAAAGATTAGGCGGGTGCAGTACATCATGTTTTTTCCCCCAGATAGCGTCCAACGCGATCATCATTATCCTGTAAGGTGAAGCCACAGCGCATGCAAATGATAGCCGATTGAGAGATATCGTAATGCAATTCTAGACTCTCTAGTCGCTGCAGTTGTCTGGGAGTGATTTCTTCGGTCACTAAAGAGGCTCTGGGGGCTTGTGATGATATGGTTTTAGAATGTTGATTTGGAAAGATTCTGATGAGATGCCATCTACAACCCACGCTTTCGAATCACCATTGACCGCTACTGGTTTGGTACGGGCCAGTGCGTTGGGAATGGCCCTGTTACTGACTAGAATACTAGAGTGGAATGTCCAATGCGTTCTAACAGATATTATCGCTAGATTAGAGTGAGAAGATAGTGGCGAGAAGATGATGTGTACACACCCTGCTTGTCGAGTCCAGAACCAAAGTCGCAATCATGGATTTCACAATATGGGATCACTTTCAGGTTCATGTTCAGACGGTTTATCGCGTGCCACTACGATCGCCGTGCCAACTGGAGCGTAGGCGGGTTGCGCAAGGTTAGACGTCGCAAGATGGTCAAGGAATAGTAGGTTTGGAGGTAGAGGTATAGTTACAGCGGCTAGAGATAGAGCATACCTGCAAGATAGTCTTTTCTTGATACTAATGGCTCAGTTTAGTATCTACATGGAGGTGAAGTGAGGGTTATGATTCTCTTTACCATGACCCCGATGGGCATTGGGGTGGACCCTACTAAGTGTATAATGGTGTATAATGCTAATCCCTTTTCCGGATTCGTGGTGGCTGGACAGTTCCTAGTGGTACCATTTCCAGCAACTTCTCCCTCAAGTTGATGCATTGGGTTTCCCGCAAACAAAGGATATGGGTATATAAACCATTGGTACTGACTTCTGTCATGAATGATATTGTCTATCAAGAAAGACCTGTGGTTACTCTGCCTTTTACTTTAGATTGGCCTCTGATACTTTCATTATGCCCTTAGGCCGGCTTCCTCTGCCCCCTGGCCCGCCACCCACCTGTCCCCTGCCTCCTGTACTGAAGTGAGGCAAAGATTCACAAACAGCACGAGTGACCAACAATACCCCGAATTATCATCAAAAAGAACATTGGAGCAGACCCTTGATAGTGGGCACGGCAGGCGCTTCAAGATAATGTTTTCAGATACTCACGAATGATGATGTTAGCGGAATCATGTTCGCACAGTAGTATGTTTCTTATTCATGCTTCTCGTTCCTGTTCCATTTGATTGAACACAGTGGTGGCGCTGGTATAGGATTTTAGCCCTTTAAAGCTAATGGAACTTTAGAGTACTGTAAGAACTCACGAAATGCGACCTGACTGGTGGATCCTAGCGCTGCGCCACCCTGCAAGCTCTGGTTTGTATGTGCTTAGTATGAGGGGGTTAACTTGATCTCTGGTTATCATTCTACTCTTGCCTTTCTCGATAACCCTGCATTGGAATGACTTTAAATTGGGCATATGGATTCATTGATATCGTTTGTGTGTATGTGCAAAAGCGCAAGTGTTTTTATCTAGCTAATGACGCTATAAAGATGTGACTACTGATTTCGAGACTGACGCCTGAGACTCGGCTGGTATCGCGAGTGGCAAGAAGGGGAGGCATTTTCTAGGTTGATAATGGATTTGACGGTCAATAACAACTATGAGGCTATTCTACTTCAAATCAAACTATTAGATTGTCAATTTTCACTTTCTTTGAGTCATTCTCTGATCCCAGACTACTAAATAGCCTTTGTAGTCGTTCTACCAGTTCAGTCTTCTTCCCTTTCGTTGGAAGGTTGGTAAAAGATAGCATTTTTCTGTAACTGTGGGACTTTCAGCTGTTGAAGTGTGTAAATAAGGGTATCTTTATTCAAATCTTCATCAGGATTGTAGGCAATTTCCTTATTATCGCATATTTATAAGCTCTTTAGACTTAACATGTATATCCGCTGCAGTCTCGCAACCTGTATAATCGATCTCTTTGACCCGTTGTATGAAAAAGAGGTTATCCTGGCTTCCATCAGGCCTTATAGTAATACCGGCTTAAAGGAGCGACTTTTCTATCTTCTCTCAGTATTTTTTAACCGTTCAAAGGCACAGGCAACAATCCAAGTTATCACGATGCTTCGGTCACTGACTGACCACTCGGTCTTTCCTTTTGCTTCCTCTTCTAGCTCATATAATATCATCTCTTCTTGTAATTACACTTTAAATGGTTTATTAATTGCAACGTTAACAATCCCGTACAACCTGCTGGCATAAGAGCTGGGGTTATTAACTAGCTTAAGATCGGTTTTTATTCCTTCCGTAAGGTAGAAAGAGGCAGCATCCGTTACTAAAATGAAGTCCTTTGTTGCTGACTTAATAGCAGATAGATCTTCCTTAATCCACTGCTAGAATAGGTTCTTGTTATTATATGCATGTTCATTGTATATCACCGTAATCCCTGGAGCGTACTGATGTCCCTTATCCTTGATAATCCTTGCATTATTGCTGTCAGATCCGTAGAATATGATTGTAGGTTTAAGCCGGTAGATTCTGTCACTGAAGATGTATAAAATCAGGGTTGCCTGCCGCTTTTGCCACCCACTTTGGGCTGCCTTTACAGGGACTGTTTTGGCGCCCTGTAAGGCCTAGGTGCTTTCGGTGTCATTTGAGAAGGGAATGGTTGCGCATCTAGATTGAGAATATGTTGGATAATTGTCTCCTTCTCTAGATCAATTCATTTCTGAGATTTAGGTGTGCAGTTGTGCTATGCAGGGAGACTGTCCTGTCGATAACGCAAGGGCGTGTTTGAGATACTACAAATTGTAGCAGCGCGATGCACCTTCGATTATGGGTCATGTTGAAGCGCTTGAAGGGCGGGAATAGCATTAGTTTTGTTATTTAACTGTAGCATGTATCTTTACTGAGGAATGTGGCTGCTGATTAAGGTTTCTACTACGGAGCATGTTGATCCTTAAGTTGCAGAGACTAGCTTATTGATGGTAAAGAACTGAGCATCCTGGGATACTATAGCCTTAGCGGCCTATTATTACAACGCTCTAAGAACTAGATACCGGTCATAGCACTACAATTTTGGAAGTGCATGCTTGTGATGCACCGGGCACCCTGAGCTTGGTCGAAGTATGTATAGAGCTATAGACTGAGATTTAGAATCCATTTTGACTGATATGGCTCTTGAGTGTCCCTTGTGCAGTTTCCTAACAGCATATTAAAAGCAAATTAATGGCTCTAGCTGGTCTTGGAATTGCAGATTCAACACTCTTGCAGGGACAGCCGCGTGGTATATGAGACGCTGGATGTGATGATTCAATGCAGGCATGTAAATGAGGGTGTTGTAATTTTAGAGCTGTACTTCCAGGTGCCGCCAGTCTGAGCACTTAGCACTTCTGTTTTCAGTTGCCTTCTCAAACACAGCCAGGAAGTTCTTGCAGAGACTTAATGCTCTGTGATAATGCTTGCGTATGTCTGTATTTATCATCCTACAGCAACATGACCTGCTTTGGCATTATGATACAAGTTGGGCCGGTTCTGGCTTGGTTCCCCTATGCCACTGACTGATGCGCTTGCCTCTGTGTAATAACAATTCAGCGCTGGGATCCGACCTACAGTGCCTTACCTAGGCTAAGCTGATCTGCTGCGGATAGTGAGCGCTAGGGAGTCGCCTCCTGAAATTTTGAGTTGCCTATATCTAAGAATGGCGGTGATGAGATTGCAATCTACATAAACAATCTAGCTGCTTAAAAGTTCGTTTTCCTGGACCTTTTTAATTCTCTTATCTGATCTATGATTAGGCATATATAAGCTGCGAAGAGCGCTTTTAGAGATCCCGGGTTTTGTACACACAGAGATGGTGATTGGTGGTAGGGCATACACCCTCCTAACACGCAAAAATACAACTAAAAAGCATGTCCTTAATCTGATAACTGCTGTAGGGATATCGTACTGTTTAAGGACCTTGTAGTTGGGTGAGATAGGCTATAGCGGCATTAATAAACATCTAGCAGGGCTAGGTGATGGTAGAGGAGAATTATCCTGAATTTTTTATCGTTGGGGGTTCTCAGTCAATTTTTATTCTGCGGTTTGACAGTCTTCGTTTTACGCTGCAATTGGTAATGCGATCCAATGGCCTCTGCCACTTTTCCTGCCATCCACGGATGACTGCTTTGCCTACTGATGCATAAAGTCAGCGATGGTGAAAAGACTAAAAAAAAAAAATCTCCCCCCTGTTTCTCCTATAAAGAAACAGATGAATTGAAAGTTGGATCATAACTTACTTAACGTCTCCTGCATGCTTGCTCTACTCTTCTGATACCCAGTTGTAGTATAGTGAGTTTCACTACTTATAAGAATTCTAGCCTTAAGTGAAAATAGATAATCAATGGGCTGCTGTTTGATCCTTGAACTTCCCTGATCTTCATTTATTGTCAGTTTCTGTAAGCCTGCATGCCCTCTGCATGAACTTGCCAGATATATCTTCCGCTTGGAAAATCCAAAGAGCTTAAAAAACCCTAAGGAGTGATCCCATCCTTGATTGCTAGTAGTTAAACGCCTATACGCTTATATAGTCTCTCTCACATTATGCACTCTAATCCGCATTCCCTCTCTTCCTCATCACCCTTTAAACACCCTCTATCTTTATGCCATCTACTTCCTCTGTCTTTCCCACTCCTTATACCCCCATTCTCCTATCTGAGTAATCTCTTTTGTTCCTTTCATTTTCATTTTTATTTGTTTACTATATCTTACCCTGCTTCCTTTCTCTCTTCCCGATCCCCTTGTAGTAAGGGTGCTACCTATCACAGCTACGTCGACGTTGAACGCCTACTATAACTGCTACTGATACCAAGGCAGTAGGCACAAGTCTTATGAGTCTCTAATTACAACCACCCCCTTTAACTTTCCTTCTCTGGTGCCTTGGACTATGATGGTGCTCTCGGCCTTACTAACCCACCTGAAGATTATGCTATGCTTTCTTCTTTTACATAAGAAAGGTTCTACGTTCACTTGGAAATTGACCCTAACGATGGCCTAGAAATACCCTTAAGTTCTTGAAGTGGCGACTCTTACACGGCCTCCCCTGCGGATCACGCAAGTTTAGAAGCCTCTAATGGCACTTCAAGGCCTGGTACTCCTGACTATTGCGAGCATACTAAGGATAACATAGCTATCTCTAATAGACCCTTGCGCCATATTAACTATCTATCCCACAATTAGAGGGAGGAGGATATTTAGTTATTATAGCAATACATTATAATGCAATAAGGAGATTTACTTAATAGCATATAATTAGAAAATGCTACTTAAAGAATATAGATTAAAGCTAAGGATAATCTAAAAACTATTTCCCCTAAAACACTTAATTAGTTTATATTCCTGAAATTTTACATTATGTTTAATTAGAATACTTATATCTTTAAGGCTTAAGGATTATAATATAACCTGGCTTTATAGTTCTCTACACTTAGTACTAAATGCCTTTAATTCCACTTAGGCCAAGCTCTATAAGATACCATTACCTAGAGCTAATTTATATATAAATCTTAATAAGAAGCCAATCCTTAAGAAGCAGGGTATATCTAAAGAGATACTCTAATAATTATTATTAATATCTTTGCTACTTAAGTAAGCTATAGCGGCTATCAAAGTCCAAGAGACTAAGGATATCTTCCGCCCTTATAGGGATCATTTACTAACTGACTATCCCTCTCACCCATTTTCTCAACAATAACTAGGTGGAGAAAATAGTAACGCCAATACATCCACCGAGTCCTCTGGGGTCACATTCCCCAACTGTAAGCGAAAGCACACCTGTTTTAATGAACGAGTTAAGCAATATATTGCTATTAAAGTTAAGGGCATCGACCATGATAATGATGAGGTGGATACTGGCTGTTATGGCAATGATAATTACCCAGATGATGGTGTAATGGTAAAGCGTATGATGATAAAGAAGCCACTGCTCCTTCAATGGAAGACTTCAGAGTTAAAGCTAGCTAAAGGAAAGACGATTGCTATACTTCCGTCTACTACCCTTAAATATCAGGAAGACACTCCAGAACCACGAGGGACGGCTAGCAAGTACACTTGAAACCCTACTATGCACTCCTTGCAAGATATTCTTTGACCTGCTAAGCAGCCCTGAATATTATTCTCTGGTGAAGAAAGAGATGATGATAGCCTTGATGATGTACTGCTGAGCCCTAACATAGACTGGTTGTCATTGCCTGCTAAAAATGCTAACAGTGGCGTTCCCTGGTTTCTCTTTTCTGATTGCCTTTGTGAAGAGCCTGCAGGCATGTAAAGCACTCCTTCTCATATGTTCATGCCATATAAGGAGGGAGGAGTATCCTTAGCAGACAGTATTCTTAACTGTATTATAGAAATAGTTAATACCGCCTGTAATATTGCTTATATTATCTAGAGTATTAGCTGGAGGAAGTAATAAGACTATAGCCTTTTATATTTACTGACTTTAGTAGGATATTAAACCTATCTTATCTTTAATAATCTTTATCTTTATTAGCAATACACTTTAACTTCTAATATGTTTTTAGGCTTTACTAATTCGCTTATAGAGTAAGTGGCTTTAATGCTATGAGATTTATTATATGAAACGTCTATTGCTATATGCAGGCGTCTCCTAAGGTTACTGGCAAGAGTCTCGCTGAGGCTACAGCACTAGGCCTTGTACATCCGCTGAGCAACTATGGTACAGCATATATCAAAATCTTGAGGTGAGAGTTGTGGTATATTTATAATATGGAGGTAGATTTTGGATAATGATGAAGGGATAGAGTAAGCTTAGGTAGTTGTAATAGATAGCTTAAAATGGTTTAAGAACAATATGACAAGCGCCTGACTGTTTAGTTTGTGATGGTGAAAACTTAGGTATCCAGGGGCATAGCCATAATAGTTCTTAAGGGAGGCTTAGCTTTATATTAGTAAAGGTAATGGAGATCAAAGAATAACTGCATCACTAATCGCCAGATAACAAATACGAGCTTTATAAATGGATTCCCTGTTCTTTCCAACGCTCTATAAGTTGATAAGATATTGTATAATCTAAGATTGTTAAGAAGAAAGCATGTAAAAATGACAATTAGATGGTATAGAGAGTGTCTAACTGCGTATTTACATTTATATGGAAATTCACTATAAACATTTACTAGCGGCTAACTGCGAATAATGCGACCTACTGACTGTATTGCAGCCCCATGAAGCGGAACATCATTGTAATACCGTCCCAAAATACCAAGAAACCAAAAAGGCATTAGAATAAGGTCATAAAGTCTAATGCAGATATCGCTCCTTTTTAGAAGTGCAACTTCTATCCCCTCCTGAAACCTGGAAAGAGGTCTTTCAGTGTATTGACCTTTAAGTCCTGGTTGTGTCGTATCGGATCGTAATGTTTAGGTTCAGAGTCATTGTTTTACATATCCTAGTCATACATAGTAATTTACTTTTATTAAGAATATTATTGGTAGTGATACAAATGTTGAGGAGGATGAGGCGCAGTTGTTGCTAACCAAGCTGTGAATGTACTGATTAGATTTATTAGCGATGTACTCCTAAATCATGTAACAGTTACATTCAGTGTGTTGTAAGAGTTTCATTTTGAGCTTGTAGACCTCTTAAGTGAGGTTAAAAACAGAGCTTAATAGCTTGCGGTTGGTCTGCTTTATGTTCTCCTTGTTGGCCTGAAGCTTCTTTGCGTCCTTGCGCTTCTTGACGCAGAACTTTTTGGAGGCGACTCGGTTTCTCTCCTGGATCTTTTTGCTGTACTCGTCGTGTTTGTCGTCTGAAGGGGGGGGAGACTGTTCTGTAGGTTGAGAAGCTGGCTTGGCTTTGCTTCTGCGATCCTTGGGCCTTTCAGGGGCAGCTTCTTGTTTGATTGCCTTTGTTGATGCACCTTGCGTCGACTTGGAGGCGGCTGGCTTGGTTGTGCTTCGCTTGCGCTTTCGCTTATCAGTCTTTATTGATGAGGAACCGCGACGGCCCTCTGTGTCGCTGATAGGAATATCTACGCTGGTAGGGTCGGTGGCCGGTGATGGAACAGGATAGCTGTGGGTGGAGGTAGCAGGAGAGTCCTATTGTGTAGAGATTTCAGGATCGTTGGTGTAGTTATATTGGGGCTCTTGTTGTGCCAAGACATTGGGGGCGATCATGTTGGTTGATTCGGCAAAGGAAGCATCTTCAGTAGGAGACCACCATTGTCCCCAATGAGATTGAGGTAGCGAACTATATATATTCATGTCAGGAGGGTCTTGACCTATGAAATTTACGTTAGGTACGGTTGCGTAGGTATTGTAGGTTTGCATATCGTCGCCAAGAGGGTCCTGTTGGTAGGGTTGATAGACGGTACCTATCTCTGCTGGCGCTGTAGGGGTTGACGTGTCCGAGTCAGCTTAAAGTCCAATTAACGTTGAATAACTAGAGCAAAGACTTGAAAGACTTTAGTATGAACCTCAACCATGGAACTGGAGTGGGGATTTGGATGATGCTAGGAAGGGAGCTTGGATATAATGGGATTCAATGCGGGCAGAGAGCAAATGGGTTAAAAATAAGAAGGGCACGAGAAAAAATAGAGGGAGATTTTGTTAAGGGAACATTGCGGGGCTCTAAGCGAGGGAACAAGCAGGTCTTAGAGGCAGAGTAGCGAATGCGTAACATTACAGTGCTGTAATTGCCAAGAAACAGGGCTGAACAGGTACGGATACAGTAATTAGGAAAAGCTGGGGAGGGGAGGCAGAATTGGAGTTCAAGCCATGTGGGAAAAAGCAAAGGACCTGGCATGGAATGAGCTTGGACTAACGGATGGCTAACTGCAACTAAACAGACAGGGGTGTTGATAAGGAAAGGTGGGTTAACCCTTAATGCAATGATGGCATTAGTGGCATCTATCCTTAAAAAAAGTGCTACTAACATATCCTCACAACAAATCATAGCCAGTCATCTCAAAATAGGCTCTGAAAGTATTTACAGAGCGCATCTGGATACAGGGGCTAGGTCAGAAGCGTTTATCCATTGGTTCTATGGCAAGTCTTGGGCCTCTACCTTAGGTAGTTTGGCTGGCATTTACCCTACATTTCATTTATTGACCTGGCGGCTAGATATGCTGACAGATTCCCTACACTGAAGTGCGCGTTGATCTGCTAGGAGGGACAATGGCCCTTTGTTGAAATTCTCCTGAGAGGGCCTTTGGCTTTGGGGGTTACGCTTGGTACAGTTAACGTCTGCGGCCAACGTGGAGGAGATCTGTCGATGCTATCTATGGTGTACTTCTTCTCCAGTTTGGTCCTTAGATGCTCCAATCTATCGTCCTATAAGCATTCTTGATAGATATCATTATCATTCTTGGGACTGACTACGCTGCCCTCTACTGATGCTCTGTCCCTGCTGCCTGTACTCGCTCTCTGATCATCATTATCACCAGTATGCTTGCCACTCAAGTTAAGCTCAGACTTGAACCTAGGCTCACGTTTGAGCTTGGAGTTGGAGTCGGAACTAGAGGTTGAATACGGATCTTCATCCTCATCTTCGCTCTCTGGTCGTAGGCGTGTTTCCATCGGTAAGTTAATGAGCTTCTCATTAACTTCAATCTTGATACTGGCCCTGCAGTTATACGCATGAAAAGCAGGATTGCAGATTTGAACCCCCTGTTGCGTTTAGAAGAAGCTACTACTATAAATAAAGAAAAGCAAGGGAAGAGGCAAGACTCCTAGCAAGGCTGATAAGGCTGATAAGCTTGAGGATATTATTTACCTGGCTACAGAATCTGGGGTTATGATTGTAGCTCTTAACTTAAGTCTTGACTATGCATGTTGACTAAAATGGGAGTAAGCGTTGGCATGCTGGCACCTTGCTATCCCCCCGGGCGAGCGAATCTATGACCTCGATTTCTAAACAAAAGCGGCTTTGATGGCTTTTGTAGATGGAAATAGAAGCAGGCAGCTTGAATATAAGGACTCCAGGCCTAAGCGTTCTGGTCTGAGTAGCTTTGAATGGTGAGAAGGAGTTATATATGGCACTATGGCCAGCCAGCTACTGAGGACAGTTTAAGACAGTTTCCCTAGATTAAGCTAATTACAAGCTGAAGCATAGACTGCCTGCTAAGCCTTGTAGTTTTAGCTTCAAGAGTTGCCTATTATGGCTAGACTATGCTTGAGATTTCCTATTCCTAGATAGAAATAGCTCAGTGTAATGCCACTGCACTATATCTAAGTCAAGGAGGGTTTACTCCGTAGAACTAGGCGGCTAAAGCCGATTCAAAAACTAATACTGTAACAGTTACGCGCTAGCCTAATGCTATGTCCCTTACCTCTAGCCCTGTCAGATATGCTGAACTTTTATTATTTAAGACTTTTATGATTCTATTCTAATTGCTTGGTTTTAAGGGTTTTAAATATATTGAAGTCTAATCATATGCAATAGGCAGTTAACCAGGATGTTTAATTAGGCATACACCTGCAATAGCTGCAAGGCTGCGATACCTGCAGAGCGCGTCTGGGTGCACTGTTAAGTGTGCCAGGACTATAACTTATACGCTGACTGTTATGTTGTGGAGGCTTTTGGGGGAAGTTACTATGTAAATTACAACTATGAGGTTTTCATGCACAGTTAGAGAATTCTGATGAAGAAAAACGGCTCTACCTAGACTAGGATGTAAGCGGCAACTGGGACAGAAGACTGGGGCACGCTCATTACAGCTGAGAAGACCCAATCAGTGACGTTTGCTGGCCTCATTAGGGCCATTTTTGCCTATTTTAATGAGAAAAATGCTGGCATGCTTTAACCTCGCGAATTCTGCGCATTCATATCTGTGGCAGGCTAGTTACTGCAAGAATTCCTGCCAATTCAGGTGCACCTAGGCGACCCTCCTGCCCTACTGGCTGCTCTACACGAATGCGACGCCTGGCTGGCAAACTGGTACAGGTCATTCCCACTAGATCACCACATGGGAACGCGCAAGTTTGCTCCACCGCCTCCAGTGCAGCCACACGAGGGTCACATTCGTAAGCAAGACCAATTTGTACACGCGATTAAGCATCCGCCAGCTTCAGTAATACCGGGAGGGATGCCGATGCTAACAGTGCAAGGGCTAGAGCAGTATTTTTATATTTTTAGCGCTGCAAGCTCCTAAGTATCTATTTGTTCGCCTTAACCGTCTCATGGACGCCCTATCTATGCGGCTAATAGACCCGAAGACAGGCTGCTCATTCGAGGCACGTATCCCACGCTCGTGCTTTCCTTCGGGTCCAGATCCGGAAAAGGAGCAGAAGAAGATAATGGCAGAGACACAGGCGAGGATGTAGCAAGCAGAGAACTACGCCAGGCAGGTTGAACAGGCTCGATGGTAAATGGAGGCGCATCATAGTATTAATAAGAACGCAGCGCAAGCCAGATTTAATTGCTCTGGCGGATAGATAGTTGATGTTTATGGAAATAAGACTTATAAACCAGGTTACTTTAGATAGCTTTTGGCGCAAATTACCAGACTTCCAGCCCTCTAGATGCAAAAAAGCATAACGTACATGATAAGCGAACTGATTAGATAAGCGAGCCGATTAAAAATCTTAACCTTAAATGAAAGAATTACAATAAAAACGCAATAGACTATCTAATTAATTAAAATTAATTCCTTTGCTTCTCTCTAGAGGCCTTAATACCTTCCTGATAGGTCCTTGCATTATATCCGGTCTCGCTGCATCTTCTACAGCGCCTTTCCCTTGGTCATACCGAACTTCTTTAACCACCACTTTTCAATAATTCAGCAACTACTTGCGCATTAACATCCATCTAATCAATTAGATCCCTGCCTTCATCTATAGCTATCTTCCCTCTACTCTATAGGCGAGACCTTTTTGCCCTATGCTGCCAGCTAAGTATTTCATTCGCCTGTTGAAGGTCTTAGACCTCAGCTCTTAACAAGACATTTTCATGCATAATTGCTTTTATTCCATTTGCAAGAGACTTTAAAGCTCCTAGTATTAACTCTAGGGAGCTACTTTTATGCCTTCTGATTTGTTTATTAAGGTATTTAGATTAAGCTTAGGCCTTAAGTATAGTCTTTGGCGTCTTTAAGACCTAAGGGGTCATAGGGCTAGCTACCTCCTTAACTGGCGTTAGAGTCTGTAGCTGTATATTAAGCTTTAAGATTACACTTTCTAGATAATAAGGAACAAGCCTGGCTCCTCTAAAGGCTAACTTGATATTCTTTTTTGCTATAGTAGCCTGATAAGTAGCATAAAAGGCTAGAAAGAACTTGGTCTTAGAAATATAGGTTATAGACCTTCTAATTAAATGCTCTATTTCTTAATTATAGGCCTTCTTTAGCAGCCTAAAGCACCTAATATCAAGAGGTTAAAGTAGGTAGGAAGAATGAAGTAGCATATAGAGCATAATGATATTATTTTCCTCATAATATACCTTAAAGTCAGCTGAGTGGTAACTTTCATAACCATCAAGGATCAGAAGACGATAGGGACCAGTTGATCAGTTAGTTGTGCATCAGTTAAAATGCTTTAGCTACTTAAGACCTGTCTTGTTATCTGTCTAGCCATTTTAGGTGGTGGCGATAGGCTAATTGCCCGGGAGGTTGCTTTCCCGGTACCAATTAGCAAGGTAATATTAGCCTGCAACTACAATAAATGGAGAGACTGCCTGGCCTTCCGCATTGATCGCCTGAATGACTGTAACCTATTCCTGATTTCCAGGCTAGACTGATTTTGGCTTTCTACGCCTCTCTGCGCCTGTAATAACTACACCGCTTAAGATCATACCTATTATAAAGCCAGTCTCATTAAAATTCCAAGTATTATCTGGTCAGATACTGTATTTCGCGATTGTGTTCTGTATAAGCCTGAACCAGTTGCAGAGAATAGCCGGATCTTCGCATCTAGCCCTCTGATAGTCATACCTCCGCTGAAAACGCGTTATAAGATCTGGTTATCGCTTAATGAAGTTTATAGCCTAGCGCTTGCTAACTGGTAATGCGTGCGGTCAGCAAGCAGGGAATTTGCCATTTCTTTAACAAAATGTAATCAAGGAGGGAATCCTCGTGAATCTAGGTTAAGAATATACTGAACTATAAGCTATTCCTCTAGATTGGATAGTTTTTGTGAGTTAGGGATAGTATTAGCTTGAGACTGAATGCTATTATGCCGCGCATAGAGGGTATTATAGTTAACTTTATAGACCTTTGCAGCGCGTTAGAGACTTAATTTAGGATTATTTTAATAGGCATGAAGTGCAAGAAGGATTTTAGACTCTTTATTAGATTGTAGTATACCTGGTTGTTGAGAATTTATTGATTAAATAGAGATGATGTAGGTTGAGGGATTTTTAATTAGCTTGCTTATCTAATCGGTTTGCTTATTATGTACATTACTATATTTACTCTGGCTTTCTACTTACTATAACCTATCCTTAGAATAATAATTAGATTTTTATAATTTATTATTTATAGTTACCTATTATTAGAGATAACTTAATATTCCATCTTGCCTTTAGAAACCAATTTAAGTCTATTAAGCTTAAATTTTATAGCTTCATTTTCTTTTAGAGCCTAATAATAAGGCTGCTAGCAGCCTATAGTAGGCTACTAGGTAGCGCGGGGGGTCTAACTAATGCGAGGCTGGCCCTATTAGACTTGGAGGCATAGTAGGATACTGCAGTACTAAATACTATTTTCTCCAGCCCGTGTACCATTCTGTTGATCTTAGATTCTGGGTCTAAATACAAAAATTACTTAGCCTGTATGCCTTCCCTCGCTTATATGGTATAATTTAGTGTATTATAGTAATCCCCTACTATAATGATTACTATGAATATTGCGATGTATTGCACTGGATGTGCTTAATAGGGATTGAAGGTTAGGTTATTTATAATAAGCAGCAGTAGTGAGTTGATTGGTTCTAACTTCTGTGTAAGGTATTCCATCCTACAGGTTTTAACGTATCTGACTACCACTCTGCCTACCCCTCTACACTGCCTTACCTGCAATAGCTTCATTTCCATTTTAATGCATTATATAGATTAATTCTTAAATTATAAAAATAGCTTTAATTTAATTAAGATTTTAAGAATTAACTAAAAAACTCTTACTTAACTAATTGCTTTTTTCTTCACTTTAGTAAATAATTTTCTACTATAGCTTTATTATTTAACTTTTAAGTATTTATCTTAAACCAGTCCTTTACTATAATAAGATTATTAATATAAGGAAATGCCTTATTTAGGTCCTAATTAACCTTATAATAGCCTAATAGCTTAAGACTAGCTATTTAAGCTTTTTATATAGCAATTCTTTACTCCTAGAAGACTATAAATATATCTCTTTAGTCTAGTAACTTTTCTGCCTTCTATAGAATCATTTTAATATCCCTTTTAGCATTCCTTAATAACTAATTAACCTATTAGAGTAATCTTTCTATATTACAGCTTAATAAAGGCATATTAAAGATATTATAATTAACTTTAACTGTTATTAGTAGTATTATAGGAGGCTAAAAAGTCAGTCTATAATGCTCTTTAGGCTTTAACCTCTTTATAGCTTAATTAATATTAACTAGATATATCTCTAATGCTTAAAATGCCTATTAAATATTCTCTAGACTAAAGGCTTTCTTAGAAGCTATTTTATATGCTTATATAAAGATGTATTTCTGTCTATTTAATATCGCTTTATAGGTCTCTATTCTAGCTATCTTTTCTTAATAGTATTTTTTTAATAGAGAAAAAAGATTAAAGTCTAGCAGTTAAGTAATATGTAATAAGTATAATAGTAGCTAATTAAGCTAGACCTTATTTATTATTACCTTCTTTATAAAGATAGGATTTATATAAGTCTTATACTAATTAAGGACTAATAGTTGCTAGGAAGATAGGCCTTTTAAATGAGTCTTAAGCAGATAAACGTTATAGAGCTACTATAGTAATATTTCTATATTAGACTAGCCTTTCTTACTGTAAGTAAACTTCTAATCTAGTATATCCCTTAAAAAATACTATCCCTATAGTAATAATCCTGTAAATATTACTATTAAAGTCAGTTAGTAACTATTAGCAGATATTATCTTTAATATTAAGATTTAAGTAGAAGCATCTAACTGTATCTTCTCTAATAAGCTCTTTAAAACTATTCTAGCTACTATACTAGCTATAGTTTCCCCTTCTTAGACTCCAGTCTTATTAAGGTTATATATACAGTTTATACTAATTAATAAGTTAATAATAAAACGCTTAAGTCTCTTATAATACTCCCTTAGTCCCTCTTTTATAATAGACTTTTTTCTTATAACTAAAATAAGTTATAATAGCTTTAATATAATACTATTATATTATTTAAAGAATTAGTTTATCTAATTTTTCTTTAAATAACTTCTATAACTATTTAATTTAGTAAGATACTAGGCATATTTATAAATTTCCTTCTTTAATAATAG
Source organism: Fusarium xylarioides (assembly GCA_013183765.1). NCBI lineage: Eukaryota > Fungi > Ascomycota > Sordariomycetes > Hypocreales > Nectriaceae > Fusarium > Fusarium xylarioides. The sequence continues at coordinate 77,996 of SRZU01000181.1, forward strand.
CTAGAAATACTTTTTCTATATTAATATAAAGTTAATAAATTCCTATTCCTATTATAGTGTTAGTAAAAGGTATTTTTAGTATTATAAATGCATCAGTTACGCGCTACTAATCCAATCCCTTAAAGTTAATCTTAGCATAGTCTTCTACTTAGCTATAATGTAAATGCCCCTTATAGAGGCCTTAGAAATTGCTTTAGAAATTCTTAATTTATAATTTATAATAAATAAAGCTATTCTAAAAATTTAAATTTTTTTAATATATAATTAGTAAAGTATATATTATTAATAGCTATTATAGTATTAAGACTATTACTAAATGGTAAATGGGCAGAGTGGGGGGGTGGGCGGAGTGGTAGTAAGATATGTTACTTTAAATTACCTAGCTTGATTACTAAGGGCTGTTGTTCTTGAGGATTATTAAGATCATGCCCGGCCTGTAATACGATACAATGTATATGTTCTGGTTTATGCACGCTAGACGTACTGTAATAAGGCCTTAATGTAAAGTGCTGTATATGTATTAAGGCTTTTCTAAAGGCAGGTAGGATCCTCTAGCCTTACCCCTATACCCTTATTAGCTGCCTAATATGCAGAATCTGGAATTATGCTACCTAACTAGGAATAAAAGATAGCATGGTGTTGCTGTGAATTTGTATCCCTAAAGTTAATACTTAATTTAGCTTAGGGTAAAGCATTGCTAGCGGGAGGAAATTGCGAGATATTACTGCTTGCATGCATTACATGTTAGAGCTTTGTTGTAATGGTTGCTTGTTAGCTAAGGCTACAGTCCCTGTTGTGGGTGCCTGGCATAAGGTTTGCGTTAATAATCTGACTGCATATTATGTATAGGAGGCATACTTACATTAAAGCTATCTGTGCTATAGAAGTATTGATGAATAAAAATCCTATCTAGCACATAAAGAACATCTAGATTGTACTAGCAGTGCCGCCGTTGATGAGTCTGATAGTCGAGACATTTTAATTGATAGGCTTAGTTAACCAACAGGTGACTAGAATATTTTTATTTGCATTCTTTACCTTAAAGAAAATTCCTAAGATGCCATTAGAATTATGGAGAAGCTAAAGATGGATAAGAAGTGAAAGTTCCTCTGTGTAATGTTGCGTGAGCCTAGGATAAAAGGGTATAGGTATTGGTATGAACTGTAATTTCTTGGGTTTTGCCTATCTGATACATATCGGCGTGATCGGCTGCAGTTGCCTTTTTCTCGTTGACATTGTCATTAATGCTGATGGGAGCATCGTGAACGTTGAGGGATCTCTTGTTATTGTCAATTGATATATTGGCAGTATTTTTTGACTTTTTGACAGCATAGCCAAGTAGAAGAAAATTGAAGGTTAAGAAAAAAATGTTGAGTGGGAGATAGCTAAGGCTTAGTAAAAGGAATGCAGGGGCGCGGCATGAACGCCATTCAGGATGTATATCTGATCCAATAGCTGCTTGTTTGCTTACTAGCATATCTATCCTGGTCTAATTGTTACGTACAGCACCCTTCAATGCTATAGGGGTTTAGTCTGCTCAGGCCTTGACCAGACGGGAACCTCCTGTGCCATCCCGGACTTCAGCAGTCTAGTAGTGTGGGCTTTAATGATGATCTGATAACATGGTGGGCTTATATCTTCTCATTTCATCCAGGGTTCATGCAGCCATAGAACCAACAAACAAAGCGCCAACAGCCAACAAATGTGGGTAAGGTACTAAGGAGCCACTTGGCTTCCCTATTACATTTGGCTTCTTCTGGTATGCAATAGTAAGCTTCTGACTACTCTGTTGGTGCATATATGCCCTATCTCCTGAATTTAGGTGTATTGTTAGCAGGACTCTCTTGTGTAGCTGAAAGTTAAAGTTTTTAGGCCTTTGCGAGAATGACATGCTGATTGGTCGGAAATTAGGAGATATATTCCTGTGGCGTTGGTGGCTTTAGAGTCTGAGCCCTGAACATTCACATCTGTCAACAGCCGAGCTGAGGTGGCCTGTGCCTAGGAACTTATGCTGCAAGGGTGAAAATAGAGACTAATAGTTATATGTTGCCTCTTGAACAGCGCAATGCATCTCCCTTATAACCTTTCTTGAATTGGACTTAATGGTCTCTAGCTATGGATCTAGAGATATCAGATAATGATGGCTTATATCGGTTCTTGCCTGTTACATCTAACGATTACGCCGGTCAATTATGGATTGTGATAATTTTGTCGCTGATCTATAGCACGCTTGTGGCTCTGGTACGGTTATACATTAAGTACTACAAGTTCGGTTTTAATGATTTCTTTTTTGCTTTGGTAACGGTGAAGATGCCTATTAGATCTAGATGACGCTCTATATATATACTAACTACTTAGATCTTCCATTTAGCTCAGTTAATTGCTATCTTTATTGGTTTGAGTAATGGCCTTAGTAAGTTTAACTCTATTACTGCACTAGAATAATAGGCGATATCTTTGAAAGTAAGCCTTATGTAGTACTACTATAACTATTACCAGCTAACATGGCTACTGCCAGTTAACTCTAGCGGCCGGTATTCTCTGCCTTTTAACTCTTAGTCTTGCTAAATGCTCTGTCCTCGCCCTCATCTAATGCATCATTGGCTTGAAGCCTGGGAAGAGTAGACTGGTCTGCATTAGACTTATAGTAATCATTGTAGTATGGGTTGTTTGCTCCTGTTTGGCATGGCTTGTGAACTGCTGCGCAGATTCTTTGTTGGCTTTAGATAACGTTAAGCAATGCCTGCACTAGGTATGAAAACACTTTGAACCTCCTGAAGACTCATTATTAGATGCCTAACTAAAGAATTCATAATTAGAATACACATTAGGTTATTATAATGGCGATGGATATCTTAACTGAGATCCTTACCTGGCTCCTTGTACTGCAACTATCCTAGTCTGTTAACATTTCATACATCCGCAAGTGTCAGGTTGTTATGGCTTTCTCATTCTGTATACCGCTCATCGCACTCTTAGCCATTTATCTAGCGTATTCTGCAATAAATCTAGCCTCTACTGAGCCTTAATTTGCCATTATAAAGGCCCTACTCTATTAATAGATTATAGTTGCTTGGTCGCTCATTTCTGCTACTGTGCCAAATCTGAAGAACTTTTTAAAATCATTCTCTATAGGGATGGGGTTTCTAGTGTCCCTTAACCCTAGTATGTCTAGATCAAGCAATGCCTATGCACTTCAGTTACTTAGAAATAATCGCTCTGGGGTTACATTATCTGCGGCTGTAGTAACTGCAGTAAAATCAAGATCTAATAGCGCTGCCCATAGCTGACCGCACGGTTAGAGGCTGGACCAGGTCTCATGCAAAATAATAGCAGCATGCGACTCTAGAAGCAATAATTAGGATAATATATTAGAGGAAGGGCAGAACCCTAGGGTTAGCAGTTAAGAAATGATTATTAATAAGGAAGTGGCATGGAAGGTTATATATGAGGATAACTAATATATTAGATGCTAAGTGCTGGCAGTAAACTAGATAGAATAGTTTCTTTGGGATTTAAAAAACATGGGCTTATAGATTGATGGATTTTAGAGTCTGTAGTAATTTAGTTAAATGAATAGTAGCTAAGTTTCATTGGGGTGGAGCTATACCTGTAAGGCTATAGGAGAGATGCTATGCCAGGTTCGCGAAACACTTTCCTGGTTGTTAATAACCTTAACAACTAACAACCTCATTTTAGGCGGTGTAGGATCTGCAGCAAGGATTGAAGCGGGCTAATTAGATTACATTAAATTATATGCGCTGAAATACTACCTGGTTTAGACCATTTAAAGTCATTGTTATGGAAGATATAAGGGTCCTAGATCTTACACTTTACATTATATTACGTTTATCTTTATTACCTGGCCTAGGTGAAAAAACTATATCTAAGATTGTATTGCATAATGCATGCTACTCTAAACTTCTAGAGATTGCCTACATTATATTAGAGGCATTTTAGAAGGATAACCTATTTAGTAAGCTTATATACCCCTATTATAATAAGTATCCTGATAATGTATACTTATACTGGCTGCAATAGGTATGGGTTAACTTTTAGGACTATTGCTAGTGATGGCTTATTGCTATAACTAAAGATAAGAGTAATTAGGAAGTTATTGCTGGCATTGCTTAGTAGGTAAGACTAGGAGATAGGGGCTAAAAGCTTAAGTGCTGGTATTTAGATCCTTATAAGTATCTTATCCTATTAGCCTTAAGCCTATTTATATAGGCTAAGCTAACCTATTAACTTAGAAAACCTTCTTAAGCCTTTATCTTCTATTGTTATGAATATCTATGCTTGGGCCTGGCCTAATTATGCAAGTGACCCTAAGGAGGAGGATAACATAGAGCAGGCATATCTTCATTTTAAAGATATATGGAGTGGAAAGCGCGCTGAGTCCTAGTATCTCGAAGGATTAGCAGTGCATCTAGATTTTCAGGGGAAAAACATAGGCTGGAAGCTTATGCAATGGGGCCTTAAGTAGGCTAAGGCTAATGGTATTTGCGCTTTAGTTATTAGTGCCTTTAGTATAGATAAGTTCTATAAGAAATGCAGATTTAATAAGCAGTATAGAAGCGCTAGATAGGGTAAGGGTAACCCCTTAGTAGATATTAAGGGTACTAATATATTTTAGAAATAGCCTAAGACTTAAGTTATGCTATAATACTTAAGATTAATTGCAGTAGTCTTAGTATCTAGCTTTTAAGTAAAACCCTTATATAGTTTTAGATATTTTATATATAATGTTACTCTTCTTAGAAAGCTATATAATCTTTTAGATAGTATTAAGTAAGGTCTTAATACTTTATAATATTATATATCTTAAAAATCTCTACTGGAGCTTACTTGCATATGCTAAGAGTTATGTTAGCCTTTCCTAAAGTCTAATAATGGGTCCTATAACTCAGAAGGGACTATCTTTTTAGGGTCTCCTCCGCGTATAGGTAGGTAAGACTACATAGGCGTTAACTATAACAGAGAGGTTAGAAAGAGGCATATATTAGCGCTGCTATTAAATCAGATTAACAATTAGATATATCAATTAGATTAATTAATTTAATTTAAATATAAAACCTAGTTAGGTTAAATAAATCAGATTTAAGTTTCTAAATATCTAATATATTTAATATCCCCTAGATGCCCTAAGGGTAGCTTAATTGTATTTAGTTTAACTGCCAGCCTATAGCCTACTTAAGAATTATTACTTAAAACGCATTGCGTTTCCTGTTTTTAACTAATTACTATCTAGCACTAATAAAATTAGAAAACATAGAATATAAAACGCATTGCGTTTACATTAGCTGACCCTTATTAAGTTTAATAACTTAACTACTCTAGACTTAAATAATAGCATTTATTACTATTATTTACTAAAACTTATATGTTTATTTTCTTTATATAATATTTACTCTATTTCTGCTATTCTATTCTGTCTTTTATATTTATATATACTTAGTTATAATAGCTTACTTTTCTATTTATAAATAATATAGCTATTTTACTTTACTTCTATTAAAGCTGCAGAAACTTAAGAGGCTTAGCTTAGTCTTATATACTAAAATTAATAGTAGTAGAATTAATTTATTTTACTTAATATTATAGGAGGTAGACTTAATTTTTAAAAAGCTATTAGTTAGTAGCAGATTTAACCTTAATAATAGTAAGTTAGCTTGAATTCCTAATTAGTACTTATAAATTAGTAGCTTAGAGATAAGTTGCTAAATGCAGCAGGGAATAGATATATTATAGCATAGCATTATGCTATTAAGACTATAAAGTTATTTTTAATATAATGTTTTAAGATAATTGCTATAAAGGTAATAGGTTAAGTAGACTACTGTTATTAAATTTTTAAGAGAGTAATTAAATGTTATATGCAGATTATTAAGTAGATAAAGTTTACCTATTAGATAAGCTATTACTTAAGTCCTAAGTTAGCTAATTAAATACATTTATTGTTATGTAAATTGTATTAGCCTGAAGAGCCTGATTTAAGACTTAGGCGCCTAGGCATCTATATAGCATGTCTTACAGCTAAGATCTCCTGGAACTGGGTAAAGGTTTATAAAGAAATATGCTCTTCTATAAAAGAGAATAGGCTTATATGTAGCTATACTATCTAGAGCTATATTAAGTCTCTATGTTTAATCGTTCTGTATTAGCACTATCTTTATTTACTAAATAAATTTATAGAGCCTGCAATATAGCAGTTTAGGCAATTTCTAAAGCTCCTAGGGGAAATAGAAAACAACCTTAATCTATGCTATTTCTGAGTTTTATATAAACCTTACTAAAGACTTAAAAATGGCTTACTTAACCGGATTTAGCTACAATAACCCTTTTAATAGGGTAACTAAGGCAGACTTTAATATATGCAAGTCTATATATAGGGGCTTAATTGCATAGGGCTGCTAGGCGTAAGTAATACTTATAATAAACTAACAATGCAGGCTAGCAATTCAAAATGATGGGAATAAACTGGTAATTATTAGCTGTTATGCTTTTCTTAGTTATAAAGTAATAGGCTTATCTGCCTACTATATAAGCATTAAGTTATCCTTAAGTATACTAGCCTACTCTACAGAGGTTGTTAATACCTAACTAGGCTATATTATTAATTAACTCTTAAAGTAGAAAACCTTATACTATATTATAAGTTTTAGCTATAACTAAACTTTCTCTTTCCCTTTAAATAATAAATATTAATAAGTTACTTCTTAGATGTTAGCAGATAAGGTAGATAAAACTGGCTAGATATAGCATTTTCTTAACTTATATTACTTAAATATTATTAAATTATTGCTTCCTAAAATGCAAACCTATAATAACACTAAAGCAGTTATATACCTCTTAGGAGATATATAGTACTAGTTTTAGCTGCTAAAGACTAACCTCTATTAACAATATACTTATTACATAAGATAGAGGCTAGAGAAGAGAAGTACATATAATAGCTTACTTATAAAGATATATACTCTTTAAGTATATAAATTAATTAATAGTATATTAGTTATATGCTGCTGCAGGGGCCTCCTTATAGTAGTAGGAAGCCTTAAATAGAATATAGCTTACTCTTTTATTATTAAGTATTAATAATCTATTCCTTTTCCTTCTCTTTTACCTTTTAATATCTTTTATTACTATTATTTTACTTCTCCTACTTCTTAAATAGTTCTTATATTACTTTATAATAAAGAAGTAATTTTAACTACTAAAGAATTTAAAGAGATTACTATTTGTATTTTTAATAATAAGATTAATATAAAAGATAAAAATAATAACTTATAATTAAGTATAATATCTAAGATTAATATTATTTTTTTTTTTTTTTTTAAGTTTACATATTAGCCTCAAAAGGTATCCAAGCATCTCTAAAGTCTATTATAATTTAAATATTACTTGCCTCCTAGGCAGCAAAGCTTCATTAAGTTAATATTATTAAGTTAGCTGCCTCAATTACAGCCTAAACCTAACTGCACTCAAGCCAGCTGGAGAGCCTTTCTTGCTCTTCAGCTAGGCCAGATCTTCCTCTTGCAACCCACTTCAAACACACGCTTCAATCGTCCAACACGCAGTAAGTCATCTAACCCACCTTCCCTTCTGATCACAGCCGCTAACAACATCACAGCTACACCATCACGATGCATACTGTCAAAAGAAGCCTGCAGACTCCCAATCCTAACAAGCCTTATCTGACAGAAGGACCTAATGCGACCGAAATGAAGGATATAATTAACTAAGCTATTAATAGCAGTAACTATTACAAGCTATATAATAAAGCAATAGAGATCCTAAAGGCCTAAAAGCATATAGATAATATTAACTGCATTAAGCAAGTAGCCTTTAGTTATAAGATCCTTAAAGTTATATAGCCTTATTATAAGCTAGTTAATAGAAGCTTCTTTAATGCTAAGATAAAGGTACTTAATGTACTTAGAGAGAAGTTGCTTAGAGGGATAGATCTAGAGGTTAAGGAAAGGGAATTCATTATAGCTATTTATAGCAGCTTATATAATAAGTAGCTTAAGGCTATTAGGTAGCAGGCTAAGAAGGTAATGAGAATCACTCTACAGTAAAGATAAGGAGGATAGCATACTGCAAAATGGATAAGAAAGGGGTAATTGCAGGGTTTTAGAAGAAAATGTATTGAGTTTTGTATAGGTTTAGGAGCCTAAAGTCAAAGACTGTTGGCGTTAGTAGCAATAGAGGGCAGAATTAATTATACTATATAGCACATAACTAGTCTATAATTATAAAGACTAGCTAAATATTAGTATACTATTAGTATAAATAGAGGAAAATTAATATTATAAACTATTTAAGTAAGTTCTTTAATACTATTGTTCTTTCTAGTATAGGTATTATAGCTTATATATAAATAGTATAGTTACTAAATGCAGTCTAACTAGATTAGAGGCTGCTATTAGTATAAATACTATACTAGCAGTACTTCTAGCTTAAGTGTAGAGTAACTCTATTTAGATATATAACTTATATATAGACTTTCTTGCTAATCCTAAACTGAATTAATAATATCCTTATTAAGTAAATTGTATATCTACTAGTAACTTTATAGCTTATATAGATATTAGCTTTAACGTTTTGCCTACTAGCCTTAAAAGTTAGCTATATTAGAGTATATTAGATAAATAATAGCTTATTACTAAAGCTATCTAAGCTAGCAGCAAGCTAGGCATTATAATAATTAATACTCTCTCTAATAAAGAATCTTGCTATAGGATATAGAGTAGTCCTGCGCCCCTTTAATATGTATATACAGTCCTATAGCTGCTACTGCTAAGGAAATAGCTTAGATGTTACTGCATAATAGTAAAGTGTAGTAAGCACTTTATGTAATAATGCTATCCCTAGAGCCTGCACTTTATCCCCTATAGTAAGGCTATTATTTAAATTATAATAAGAGTAAGACTTTAACTATATAAGCTGCAGATATAGTAATGTTAAGCCTAAGTCTTTAAAGACTGAATCTAGACTGCTATTTAGAGTTTAAGTATTTCCTCTATCTTAGGAGTTACTATTATTATATATATATAAAATAGTATAGGATAAGGATTATAATATAGATACTAAAGACTCTAGTAGTAAGGATAGCCTTAATATCTAAGAATTTATATATAACTAGGACTATTATCCTTTACCTCTAAAAGCTTAGGAATATAGCTCTAGAGATAATTCCTATATTAAAGAATAGCATAGTAGTAAGTGCCTTACTAAAGATAATTAATAAGATATACTATATAGTAACTAAGAAGGTATTAAATGTCTATATATAGAATTAAAAGTCTAGTGCTATTATAGAGAAGACTAGGCCTCTTTAAGGCTAGCATATTCCTTACTTAATTTAAGAAATAGCCTCTTAGTAATGTTTTATTAAAATGCATTACTAAGAGTAATAAGGTAATATTTTAATTTCAGTTTAAAGGGATACTTAATTTATATTAGCTACCTACTAATAGATCTATATTACATCCTAGGATAGGCAGAGGACTGCCTAAGGCCTTACTTTCAGCTATAAGATTATCTGGTGAAAAGTGGATGTTAGAAGAGGAAGATATTATGCGCAGGATAAGATAAGATAGCTGTTCTTAGGCTAAGATCTAGCGCACCCTTCCCTATCATTCTCAGGGTACAATCTAAGTCTAATTCTTAATAACCATACAATACCCCTCTACCAATAAGACCCCTCTACTAATAAGTAAAAAAAAAGTTTTTCTATATAAAATGCATTTTTTTAACCTTATAAGAAAAACTTAATAAAATTAGTAAAAATAAACTTACTTTTAGTATTTAAGTTAGAATTTAATATATTTTAATATTCTTTTATCCTTTTAGCCTTATAGCCTATATAAATGCATATAGTAAGTAACTCTTTTACCTTTAAGTTTAAGCTTTCTTCCTCCTCTATCCCTTCTACCTTAATTACATCTCTAACAGCTCTTGCCTCTTTAATTGCTTAATTTAGCTTAGAAATAGTTTTATTAGCTACTAGAGTATTAGCTAATGTTATAATCTTCTTATTAGGATTAAATATAGCCTTTCTTTTCTTACCTTTACTTAACTAGCTAATTTCCTCCTCTATATAGGCAATTTATACAGTTATTAAGCCTATCTCTAGAGTTCCCTGCAATAAGCTAACTTAAAGGCATTAAAAGCTCTATTTTATAGTAGTTAGAGACTATTATAGCAATAAACTGCTAGGTAATAATAATATATATAGTAAAAAAAAGCAGGTATTAATTTACTAATCCTAGATTTTAAGTTAATAACATTTATGCTTTAGGCTAGGTAGATGCTTATAGATATATAGCTTTTACAGTTATCTAGTATAATAAGCCTAGAATTAGACTTATCTTCTAGCTGAATTTAAGGCAGATAGACCTCTTTAAGCTACTTAACTGCAATATAATTATCTAGCAAGCTATTATTAGAAGTAATATAATACTAGTTAGCTATTTTCTTAAACTTATAGATAAACTATTATTACTAAAGTTCTTAGCTTTAAAATATAATTCTAGGTTTTAGAATATAGCTATCTGCAGTTATAGCATTAATAAAGTTAGTCTAAATGCAGGACTAAAAGCCTTTAAGGATAGCTTTTCTCTTTAGATTGCTACTGCTAATAACTAAGGAATTTAAGCCTAGATTCTAGAATAAATTATTAAAATTTATAATAAAGATATTAAATACCTACTAAATCTAGCTATAATACTACTATTATTAATATTAACTGTATTCTTAGGCTTAATCTAGCTATACTTATACTTCTAGATATTAAAGTGCTAATTAATAGCTATTAGGGTAAAGGAATTAAATCTTAAGGCTTCTTAGCGTTTTCTTATCTTTATATTAATAACTAGATAATGTTTTATAAACCTGGCTATCTAATGTGTATTAATAGCCCTTCCCTGAGCCTTGCTATCTTAAGAGCGCAGCGATAGTAGCATAAACTTAGCTATAAGAAGGAGCATAGCTTAAGGCATCTTACTAAAGTATTTAAGTAACTAATTTAAATCCTTAAGATTTAGATAATAGTTAGGTAAAATAAATAACTTTAAACTTTAATAGTATACCTCTTAATTAGCCTGAAAGAGTTAGCTAAGGAATATTATGCTTTTAGGTAGCTTAGTTATAAGAGAGGCTATTATCTATAATATTTAATATTTCTTTAATAATACTATCCTCTGTATAAATACTTAAGGCATTTTTAAGGCAATTATAGAAGGCTAGTATAAATAAAAATCCTATATATTTTAAGGAAAGCTATTTATAAAAGAGGCATTAATAGAAACTTTATATTAATGCTATATAATTAAACTGCTTATATACTTAAAAAGAAAAAATAGTATAATATAAAATAGTATAAAACTCTTAATAAGATATAGCTTTTTTTATATAAATAAGTTTAGTTTTAGCTAAGTATTATATAAATAAAATTAAGCATTTTATATAAGAAAACTTTTTTTTTACTTATTAATAGAGGGGTATTATATAGTAAATTAAAGAAAAAAAGTTAATAAGGTAAGGCATTAGGCTAGGCTAATAGGATATTAAGATTCTATAAAGATAAATACAGTTTTTTTCTATTTGCAATTTAGTTTAAACTTTATTAATAAGTAAAATCTTTTTTATAATTTTCTATTAAGTAGTTAGCATTTTATAACTTATACTTAATACTATAATTTAACTAATAATAAAGCAGATTTAGTTTAAGTAAGTTTAATATTACTTACATCTTAATGCTAATAGCTTATTTTTACCTAGTATTAAAAGCACTACCTGTAGTAGCTATTATATAAAGCATTCTATAGCCTATTCTATATAGCTATAAGTTTAAATATTATCTATTAGTTGCAGTAGTTGCAATTAATTAAGAAGTTAATTTTATTATAAGAGTAGTAAATGCAGTTTATCTAGTTAGTATATATTTATGTTAAGCATTTAAAATTATTCCTCTCTTATAGTAAGGCGTTTATACTCTTCTACTTAGCTAGAATTGCTATTAAGGATACTGCATTTAGATAGTAATGTAAGCAATATTCTATAGAATAAGATATTTAATATATCTTTTTAGCTATATTTTCTACTTCTTATATAGATTCTCTCTTAGTAAACTTAATAGGGCAACTACTATAATGTATTTAAGCACTTAGTTAACTCCCTCGCTTTTTAAGCTAGAGCATTTAATATACTTATATATACTAATTACACTTTTTACTTTCTTACCTATACTTAATATTATAAACTCTACTTTTCTATTATCTTGCCCTTAATTATAGCAGTTCTTTCTTAATCTAACTAGAATAATTAAGGTTATAAGATTAAAGTAGTTAATCTTTAGCAGCTATTATTTGCTTTATAAGATAATTAGCATTAACTTCTAGGCTTACAGTTATATAGTAGTTACTAGCAGGTATAACTAGATAAGAGAGTCTTAAAATTACTAACTGTATCTTTAACCCTATTAAGGGAAAGAATTAAATTAATAGCAAAGTAGATAATAAATATATCTACTTTTATCTATTTTAAAGGATCTAGTTAGCTATATTTAAAAGCCCTAGCAGTATCTTATAGAACTAAATCTATAACTATTTTTTTCCTGCTTGCTATAGTAATAAGGCACTAGTAAGTTCTTAATATAGATTTGAAGGGTATAGCCTAGGGTAATATTTAAGTCTACTGTTAGCCTTAGGCCTTTTAGGTTTAGCTATCCTAGCAGGCATATAATGTATCTAGAAAGTAGCTAAGAAAAGCAGTTTAAAGAAGTAAAGTCTTTCTATAATAATTATTCTCTATAAAGGTAAGTTTCCTATAATTTTATATTAAGGTACTTGCAATTTACTGCTTATTACCTTACTGTAGCTGCTTCTAGAGAGAGAGGTCCTATAAGTAGATAAATTATATACTTACTTCTTTATAGTATTATTCTTAAAAGCTATTTTAGACTTAATAATATTATATCTTATGCTATAGATATAAAGTAAGAGATTAGCTAGAAAAAGTCTAGGTTATATAATAAAGTAAAGGAAGAGGTAATAAAATTATAAGCTAGAGCCTAGTTAGCCTGTAGCTTAAAGCTTATTTATCTAGGAAGTTACTGCAGCTAGGGATGCCTTTTTAATATTATAAACCCTAACTAATAGAGTAAATTACTATTATAAACCTCCTTTCTAATTAAGTTTAATGTATATCTTAAGAAGGTTAAGGAGGGGACTCCTAAGAAGGCTTTATTACCTCCTAATATTACTATTAAGGTTTCTTTACTAATAATAACTATTTTATAGTTATTACTGAGTTAATATAACTAGTAAGAGAAGCTAACTGAAACTTTATAGCATTAAAGAATATTTCTAGCTAGCTTTAAAGAGAGCTCTAGGCTAAACCTTTAAATAACTTTAATACTCTTATATATAATATACTATATATTAGCAGCTTATAAAGTTATTTTTAACTAATAACTGCTTATTAATATAAGTTAAATAGTATAAGTAAAGCATTTAAAGATATATTAGACTATTAAGCTACTATTATAGTCTTTACCTTTAGTAAATTATATTCTCTTTATAAAAAGCCTAAAATGCTAAACTATTTTAAATATTTAATATATATATTATATGCTTTCTTCCTTATAGCTTTTATATCTTTATATATTAAAAGAGAGTAATAAGCTTACACTTTAAAGCGCTTAGTAAGTAATAATTTTACTATACTAATTACCTTTTATATTAAGTCTTAATATACAATTTAATAGTCTATGCCCTTTAGTATTAAGTCCTAGCAGTTAATAGGCAGATAGATCTTATTTTAATTACTATATTTAGTATAGCTTACTCTACTATTAGTCTCTTTTATGCTATTTTAAATATTATATTTTATTATACTTATTGCTAATTATATTAAGACTATAAGCTTATAATAACTGCTTAGCTATAAATATTAATTAATCTTAAACTTTAATACTATTTCCTAATAATTATCTCTCTTTTAAAGGTAAGTATAAGTTATAGAAAGCATTATTTAAGGCAATTAATACCTAGGCAGTAACTAGAGGCTATGCATTTATAACTAGAAAGTTAACTAAGGAGAAAACTAGCAGGAGGATAATTATATATATATATAATTATTACTATAACTATCTAATTGCTTTAAGAGAACATTAATGCAAGATAATAACTTAAATAATAAGCTGCTAGTTCTCTATACTAATAAAAGAGAATAAAGATAAAAGTACCTAGACTTTATAGTACTATTCTAATAGCTAATTTTTACTATATAACTATAAACTAAGCTAAGATACTACTATATACCTAGTACTTTAAATAATATTTAAGAAGTATCTATCTTAGCTAACTGGCCTTATTAATGCTAGGATAGCCCTTAAAGAAATTAGAATATTTATATAGCAGAATACTAACATAATAGCAATATAGCAGAATATATATAATTATATTGCAGATGCTAGATAAGAAGTCTATTAAGGATAAAGCAGTATAAATACGCTTGCTAATTAGCTGTTTAGAGAAGGATTTTAAAGTTAGTTTTAAACTAATCTAGGTAGCTAAGTTAAAACTATTCTATTTATATACTCTGATTTAGTAGCATATCTATAAGTATATCTAAATATCTTAATCTTAGATTATACCTATAAAACTAATAAATATAATATATAACTTTTAGACTTAATTAGTATTAACTCTTATTAATATTTATTTTATATTATATTTACTTTCTTAAGTAGAAAGTATAAAGAAGACTATTTTTAGATATTAGATTAATTCTAGTTACTATATAAAAACTGCAGGATTAGGCATCTCTTAGTTATTTTAACTAATTGCTGCCTAGCATGTATAAATGCTATTTATACTTACTTCCTATTATTTAAGTTGCTACTATATCTCTAGCATACTAATAAGGCAGTTCTCTGCTACTATTAGCTAAGATTTATATGCTAGACTTAAGGAAAAAACCTAGAAATAGAAGCTTAAAATAAGTTTTATAGTTACTAGCATTTAATTATTAAGTTACTAAATAAATAAACTTTCTATAAATATATATTTAAGTTTAAGAAGAAATATATTATAAATTATATTAAAGAAGTTAAATATATTAAGATAAACTAGCTTAATTAATATAAAGAGAAGCTAGTAAAGGTATAAGTTAATTAATATCTTTACTTTAATAATATTATTACTTTAAGGGTAAAAGGCATATACTAGCTGCTTAAAAGCTACCTTAAAGTATTTATATTAGACTTATTTAAGGCTTAATAATTAATTAAGTATATACTACTTAATTAACTAGTAGAGTTAAAGTTAAACTAAGCTAAGTAGAAAATCAGAATACTTATTAAACTCTTTAGTATTTTCTATAGTATAGTATATAATTAAGTATCTTATAAAGCTTTATAAAAGGTTAAGTAGTAATAAAAGCTTCTATTTTATTAAGGCTTTACTTCTTTATTAGCTTATATTAGTTCTTTCTTATAATTATAAAAGCTACTCTATATATATAGCTAGAGGGTTTATTAACTTAAGGCTAAACTCTATAACTTAAAGATTTTTATTTATATTAATACTTAACTTAAAAAGATAATTAAAGGCTTCTTTTAAAACTTTACTAGTAAGTTAATTTAGTAATTATAAATTTATCTTTACTGTTATTTAGTATAAGAAGAGAACTTAGCAGCTTTAAAGTTATTAAGAAGGTAAAGCTAATATAAAACCCTCCTTTATGTAGTAAATATTATATACTAGGTTATATAAGAAACTTAAAGGAGTATTTACTATAATACTTAAAACTAAAAGCATTACCTATTATATCTTTAGATTAGCTGCAGGTATATTTAAAAACCTTTAAGTAGATATTAGTGCTATTTCTAATTCTTAGGAAGAAATTAGACTTTAAAGAGCTAGGTATATTAATTAATATAAGCTAGGCTAATATATTTAATATTATAAATATTTACTTACTTCTTTGCAATTTTATAGTGCTATAGCACTACTATTATTAGTATATTAAGTTTATCTTTTAATTATTATCTAAAACTATAACAGGAATAAAATATTAAATTAAAAGAATTAGTTTAAAATGCTATTATTTATTTAAAAGTAATATACTTTTATAATTATACTCTTAATATAATGCTAACTACTCTCTTAATATTCTTTAATAAATCTATAAAAGTCTATCCTTATATTAGCCTTTTATACTATCTAAGTATACTAGGCTTATGCCTCTAGCTATATGCCCTGCAATCTGCTATTATGTAAACTCTGGTTCTAGATACTAATAGGATAAAAGTAAACTTAGCACTATAGCTAAAGGAGATAGGTTGGGATAGAACTGTTTATTTCTTTAATAATTAGTAGCTTAAGTTTAGCTAGTTGAAAGGAAAGGTAATTAAACTAGATATTATTATTCTTACTACTGGCTATAAATAAGATTTTCTATTCCTTAAATCTTTATAAATAAAACCTATTAAAGCTTATAGAATAGCAAACTAGGCTAATATCTGCAATATCTAGCAATATAATAAGCTAACTGTTAGATTTATTAGATCTATAAGACTATTACTTAGCGCTATCCTGCTTCTAGTAGAAATGCAGGCTTAGCTTTAAATTCTAAATATATTAGCTCTAAAGAAGATACTATATCCTCTGTAAGCTACTAATAAAGAATACTACTACTTAAAGCTTCCTCTAGATTCTTATATAGAATACAGTATTAACTATAAAAGCTATATATATTAGTTAGCTTTAGATATAAACTTAGTAATAGGGCTCTGAGATGTCTTGGCTATTATGTAAAAGAAGGATATTTATAATAGGTAGTATCTGCTTGTTATCTAGGCTTTTAGCATATACTTTAATACTAAGTTTTATCTCCTAGGACTCTAGCAGTAGAGTAGTGCTATAAATATGCTTATATTAGAGGAGTTCTAGTAAATAATTATAAGAAGGCTATTATTCTTTAGTAAGAGCGCCTGCTAGATAATATTAAGTCTAATTCTTACTAATATAATAGGGCATTTCCTTATATTGCTTCTTCTAATAATGATTTTTAGCTTACTGAGCTTAGTTGCCTTGCTTTAAGCTACTATTTTAGGGAGTATAGGCTGCATTTAAAATAGCTAGAAAAGGGAAATATAATATAATATTAAATAGCATTAATCTTAAAGTTATAACTTAAAATTATAGATATTTAAGCTTTTAAGTCTAGGATTTAACTAATTTAACTTTACTAAAAGTTAAATAAAATATACTAAGTTTAATAATATATTAATAAGGACTATAGATAAGGGCTATAGTAGTTTAAGTTATAGATATATTATTATTCTTTTTATTTCTAAAGATAAAAGGTAAAAGATAAAAGACTAAAAGGATAGATATAAATATAAATAATAAATGCTATTTTAGCTATAGCTACTATAATGTTTTAATGCTTATAGTAGCCTTTTAAATACTAATATAATAAGTTATAAGAGAAAACTTATATTTATAGCGCCCTCTTAAGCTAGCTGCTAGAGTTTATTTAGCATTAGTAAACTATACTATATGCATTCCTATTTATATCTTATAAAAGAAGCAATACAGTTTATCCTTACTGCATTACTTAAAGAATTATTATATACCCTCTTATAATTTTATTATATATTTAAATGCAATTTTAAAGAATCTTAAAACCTTTAACTAGTAATTAAGGAATTCTATAAGTAGGCAAGTAAAGTATAGTAAATCTTCTATAACTTAATAAATAAAGCAGCTTTACTATTTCTGCTTATAATTTTATATAGAATAGTTAAATTTTATATAAGTAAAGTAATTTAAAAGATAATTTACTCTTAATATTAAATACATTTGCATTTCTATAAGGCGCTTATTATATAGTATTTATGCTTTATTAAGTTGCTTTTTATATTTTTAAATATAATTTTCCTTTAAGGGTATTATAGCTTTTAGTTTTAGTGTAAATATTTACTTTTTCCTTTTCCTTTAAAAAGGCTATACTATACTCTACTAAAGAAGCTTAAAAGAAGGAAAACTATTAAATATATTTAATTTTTAAGCTTTTCCTTTACTTATATTTAAAAGCCTATTTATAGTTTGCCTTCTAGATTATAGCCTGTTCTTAAAACTATGCTTTTATATTATCTAATTTAAGTTACTAGCTCTTCTTATATATTCTTAATATAAGCTATTAATATTTAATGCTATAGAACTCTTTAGCTATGTATTAAAAGGCTATATAATAGAGAATAAATGCATTTACTAGATGCTTATTTTTGCTACTCTAGGCTATAAGATGCCTTTGCTTTAATATCTGCTGTATATATTAATTTACTTTAAACTAGGCCTCTTTTAATAAACTGTAACTGCTAAGGATAACTAAGTTCTCTGTTATATTATTAGATTGCTTAACTGGATCTATTATATCTAGAAATAATACTTAATCTCTTTTAAACTATCTATTAAAGGTATAATTAGCCTAAACTAAGGTTAGGTGCTAGCTATCTTAAAGAATCCCAGGCTGTAATGTAAATAGAAGGGAATAACTTAGCAATAGATTTTAGCAGAAGCCTCCTCCTCTTTAGATAGATTATAGCAAGAGATATTCATTCTTATAACCTAAGTTATTAGGAAGGGCTAAATATAACAGAAGGTTCTAGTTAGCAGCTAGATTTATAATAGACCTATAGGCTTAAGAATTATAAAGCTTAAAGCAGAAAGAGTATTTTATAGAAAGGATTAGATTTAATTAATAAAAGCAATTATATAAGTTATAGGGATAAGAAGTCCTAGGCAGTCTTTTACTAGCCTTTAGTCTTAAGTAACTAAAAATGCTATCTAGTATAGTTAATTATATAAATGCATTTATAGCCTAAGTAATTTTTTTAAATTATAGTATACTGTATTTAGATATTTATATATCTTTAAAATAGATATAGCAGTTCTTGTTTATATATCTAACAGATAGCTATAAATAATAAGCAGAGCTTAGTAAAGTCTATTTTAACTTCTATTATTATTTTTACTAACTATCTTAATATAGGCTTTTTAATAAAGGCTAGTAAAAGGAAGGTATATAAGCATTTATAAATTTAAAGCTATAGTAATATTAAGTTAGCTAAATTGCTTTTTTTTTTATTTCTTAGACCTCCTATACATTGTTGCAGACTTAACTTACTGCTTCTAATATCTTGCAATAAGAAAATAGCCTTAAGCTAAATAAGAATAAGGTATTAGAGTTTATATTAAACTGTATTGCTTAGTTTTCTTATTAGTAGCAGACTATATAGAATATTCTTTTAATCTTAAGGTAAGTTTACTTTCTAAGAAGTGCTATATAGTTATATAAAGAGACTTAAATAAAAGAAGTTACAGTTCTATATATATAATTTATTTAAACTTTATTTATTAGTTAAATCTTTAGAAATTTACAGTTAATATTAATTATATATAATTATTTATATAGTAAAAACTAGGTAATTTAATAATATAAATTAAGAAATTAGTCTTACTCTTAAAAACCTCTAAATAATTAATAAACTAAATTCTTTTACTTTACTAATTAGATATGCAATTATAAGTCTTCTGCTATTATTAAACCTCTATAGGCATTTACTAAAATTAACTTTAATAGCTCTATAAAGAGTAGTTTCTAGAGGCTTTATTAATAATTACTACTTATAAAGGTAAAGCAGTATTATTAATATTAATTGTTTTAACTTATTTAATTACTGTAATTAGTAACCTTTATAAAGCTATCTAGAGCATCTCAGCATACCTTCTAATTATAAAATAAGCTAAAGTGTATAGACTCTTTTAGATAGGAACTACTGCTATAGTTCGCTCTTTTAAATCTAGAACTATTAAATAAACTAGAAGTATATAATAGAGAAGAGTAACTTTACTATCTATGCTTTTCTTAATAAGAAGAGCTAGAAGTATATACTTTAAGATTTACTATATAAATGCAATATACTTTATATAAAAACTATATCTTAACTACTTAATGCTAAGAGTTATATCCTTATCTTTATTAATGTTTTAAGCAGCTAGATAGGTATTAGTAAGTATATTCTACTTTATAGAAATACTAAGAATTACTTTAACCTGCTAATAGAAGCTTTCTGCTATTAAACTTATAGAATTAGTACTCTTAATGCTAAAGTTAATATAAAAATATTCTTATATACTTAGTCTTATAAACTTCTTAAAGCTCTAGCCTCTAGATAGTCTTAGAAAATACCTGCTTTTCCTTTTACTAAACATTATATTAATATATATTTCTAATAATAGGCTTATCTTTTCTAATTCTATATAAACCTACATTCCTTAATGCTATTAATAGGCTATTAAGCATCTTTAGAACTTACTTAAAACCTAGTAGATATTAAAGTTTAGTAAGTAAATATAGCTAATTAGAGTTATAATATAGACTTTATATTAGTTTACTACTCTTAATAATACCTTTAAAATAACTAATAGGAAGGTAGCTTTTTAACTCTTATAATCCTTACTCTACTACATTAAACCGCATTAATGCTAGTCTATTTACCTTCTTAATACATATAATTCCTTACTAATTAACACTTAACTTAATAGAATCTAATAACATTATGCTTCTTCTCTACTCTCTGCCTTTACTTTTCTTTACCTATTAAGAAATCTAGTAAGTTAATTTAAGCTAATAATGCAAGTAGCTTTACTAGACTACTTTACTGTTATAGATCTTTTGCAAGCAGTATAAAGAAATAAATAATATATTTTAGATAAGTCCTTATTCTAGTAAGGCTTAAAGAGCTAAAAGAGCTAGATTAAATACTATAAATTTTTTCTTATTAAGATTAATACTAATAATAGCCTATTAATTCCTTATAAGGCTTATTATTTATATAATATAAAGGGAGTTTAGCTTAAGTTCTTTGCTGCTGCTGCTATAAGTTTAGCAGCTAACTACCCCTGCTAGTATATAAATGTAATATTATAAGCTTAAGTACTATTAACTAACCTAGGTTTTATAGGATTTTTAAAAGCATTTAAGGCATTAATATAAATCTATTAATTAATAGATTTAAATAACCTAAGTAATAGCTCTTATAGTATAGTACTACTTATTAAAGTTAAGGTAATTTAAGAACTAAGCTTAAGACTTCTAATTAATACTAATATTCTTTTTCTTTCTTTAGTAATATATTCTTTTAGTAACTTATATGCTAACTTAACTCTTACTTACTTAACTAGATTCTAAGGAGCTAGCAATTAATAGGCTATTTATTAGATATTATATATAAGTCTTAAAAGAATAAAATTAAGCAGAAGGTCTTAGATGCCCTTACTAGAATTCATTTAAGGTTTAACCTATAGATATAACTTAATTAGTATGCTGTTATAGTAGCTATAGCTTATTTTCTTAACCTTTAAGGCAAGTACTAGTAAGCCTATTGGGACTCTATTGCTAGCTTAGATATTATAGCAGAGGAAATCTTGCAGTAACTTTTAGGTATATATTAAACTTAATTACTTATGCTTTCCTTTATAGTAAAGATTTTAAGGCTTTTAAGGCTAAATAGTAGATCTTTAATCTTTTTAGCTAGCATAAAGATAACTTATAATACTAAGGAAAGAAATAGCTAATAGGAATAATCTATAATATTATTAAGTTTATTAAATCTTCCTCTTAGAAGTATAAGTTCTTTAAGAGAATTTTATATAAGAGTAATAAAGTATAAGAATATCTCTTAGCAGGTAAGTTTATAGTAAAGCTAGAATTTATTATAAATAATAATATAAAATATCTTTATTAAATTACTGTTAATACTACTGTTTATTGCCTTAGTATTAGTTATTATTTTATAAGGCAAATATGCTTAGTTAGGTAAATTCTATTTAATTAACTATAGCTTCATTTTGCCTACTAAAGGACTCTTTAACTTTTAGGTATAAACTCTTTCTTATATATAGAATTTTTTTTATCTTATATAATTAACTTTATAGAATTTTTTTAGCAATTCTATTATATATAAACTCTAAATGCTGCTTATAATATAAAAGCCTACTTATAAATTAGCAATAACTATGCCTATAAGTATAATAATGCTAGAGATCTAGAGGCTATATTTAGTCTTTAGCCTGCTAAGGTATAGATCTATTATATCTAGGGTACTTAGCCTTTATACCTCTCTATTAAGCTACTTTTTATAGTAGAAGCTTTTAGTTAAGCAGTAAAGAAGCTTATATTTAAAAATAATTAGCTTTTATAACTAGTTATTTATTTACTAATTATAGCTAATTGCTAATAACTAACTAGCTTTTCTTTTTACCTTAATTCTTGCCCCTTAGTATATATTTATTTATAAGGCAATAATATTACTATTATAAACATTTTAGAAGTAGTTATAGTTAGTTAAGATAGGCTATAGATATAGTTAATTAACGCCTACTAGTTGCACGTTAAGTAAGTTTAATATCTTAACTATAATTAAAGTTAGTATTATTAATCTTATAAGAAGTAGTTAAGGTAAAGAACTTACATCTAACAGAAGCTTAGTTAGTTTCTTAACAGTTTTATAATTATTAAAATAAGTATTTTTAAAAATAGATAGATTAAAAAAGGTTAAAGTTATAAGGAAGTTATAAATCCTATTAGTTAGGCTTTTTAAAGCTCTTTAGCTAGTTAAGTAATATATTTATTATAATTAGAGTTGCTTAAAATGCTATAGCCTAAAGGTAATCTTATTAATTAAGTTTATTAAGACTTTAGTCTAGCTAGAGACTTTATTGTTAATACTTCTATAGCTTATTAAAATACCCAGGTCCTATTTATTAGTTATTACTAAGTTAAAGCTATAAAATAATATAAGATATAATTCTACTTATTTTATAATCTCTTAAGTATTCCTTAAGTAAGAAGATATTAAGTATCTTTAGTTTATCTAGAAGTAGAAAAATAGCTACTAAAAGCTAATATATTAAAGGGAAATTCCCTGTTTATACTAATAGTATACTAATATTTAGCTAGTCTTTACAATTATAAACTAGTTACATGCTATGTAGTATAATTAATTCTGCCTTCTATTACTACTAATGCTAATATTATAACTTTAAGTCTTTAACTTTAGGCTCCTGAATCTATATAAAACTTAATACATTTTTCTTCTAATAGAACCTTATAATTACCTCTCTCTTATCCATTTCGCGGTATGCTATCCCCCTCATCTTTATAGCAGCTTAGTCTTCTCTAGTACCCTTTTAGCCTGCCCTTAAATAGCCTTAAGCTACTTATTATATAAGCTGCCTAGTTAAATAGCTATAATAAAGTTACTTTTATTAATAGTTAAATCTATCCCTTTAAGTAACTTCCTTTTAAGCTTATTAAGTTACCTTATCTTACTATTAAGGAAGCTTCTCTTAATTAACCTATAGTAAGGCTATATAATCTTAAAAACCTTGCAACTAAAGGCTACCTGCTTAATGCAGCTAGCATTATCTTTATACTACTAAGTTAATTTAATTTCTATAGCTATATTATATAGGTTAGTATAATTATTTCTATTAATAAATAGATTAATTATAGAGATTACTTCTTAATAGTATTTTATTTAATATGCCTTATTATCTTAAGCTAGTTATAGGCTTTTTTAAATAGTAAGTATTATAATAGTATAGCTATAATATTATTAGTATTTACAATTAAAAGGTATATAGGTTAAATAACTTACTATTAAAGTATATTAAATAATTAAACTATAGTATGCTATAGGGATTAATAGATATTTAAAGTAGGTTATAAGAGAAAGATCTAGCTTAGCTAAAGAGCAAGTAAGGCTTTCTAGCTAGCTTAAGTGTAATTAAGTTTAAGCTATAATTAAGGCAGCTAACTTAATAATATTAACTTAATAAAGCTTTACTACTTAGAAAGTAAGTAATATTTAAATTATAATA
>SRZU01000182.1:0-100000 GCA_013183765.1 Fusarium xylarioides
ATCCGTCGAAGCTTGGCTTTTAGAGCTTTCCACACGTGTTCTATAGGGTTTAAATCAGGGGAATGAGACGGCCAATTAATGGGTTTTATCCCATGGAGGAGCAGCCAATCTATCGACGGTTTAGCGGTGTGAACACGGGCGTTGTCTTGTTGAAATAGGTCAAATTCATCAAGGAAAGGGAGGAGACCTTCCGTGAGGGCTTTGCGATAAGACCAGCTGGAATAACCTCCTTTTTTGGCCGTCTTATCCCTCGTCATCGGTATGAGATATGACTGTTTATCTTGAGCAATTCCTCCCCAGAACATGAGGGAAATAGTCGGTTTAACATGCTGCTGGACGTTAACTAGGTCCGTACGATACTTCTCATCAGGTCGGCGAAAGATCCAGCCGTCAGGGTTATTCGGTGCGTTGGAAACTGTAACCTTATCAGTGAAGCAGATCTGTGAGAAAGTTAGCGTTAAGAAGGGTGTCATTTTAAGGCCATTTACAAGGATATATTTATTGATATAATGAATCTCAAAACAGGCATATTATAGCCTTGCTTTTGCATTATCTTTTAACAGTTTAATCCTCTTTTTTAACCTCCATTTGCGTCGCCAATACCTCTCCAACCGACGACGTAGCGTCCGGGCTGACACTTTAACACCAAGCTCTAATAACGCCTCATTCCACGTAATTAAGCGATTTCTTTTAATAAATAACTAGATAGATATAATCTCCTAAGCGCTAAGTTTCTTTGGACGCCTAGAACGTGATCTAGAGACGTTATTGTGGTTCTCTTTCCAGCGTTTAACTGTCCGGGAGACAGTCCCGGGATCCGTTGAGTAGGAGGTTGCAACTTGTCTCATTGATTTGCCGGCATATATCTCCGCCACTATGGCTGCCCTTTGCTCGGGAGTAAATTCATGGTTTCTTTAGCGATTTCCGCTTATTTCAGTACCAAAATCGCGTTATTCAGAAGCCATTGAGTATATAATTCTTGTTGTTGAAGTAATTGCGTTGTTTGCTGATACCGGACCGAAGCGGGGTAGACGCTTTGGTGTTGTCAGACTTTTGGCACGTGATTGTACATACACGCGACCACTAAAATCGGGCACTTCCTCTTTGGGCGTGCCTCGCTGTTACATATGGCTGTTGATGTTTGGCTGCCGTGTTTGCCGCGCGTGGTTGGTGGGGCTGACTCTTCTTTCTTGGGGGCTGAGCTGGACCGGAGTCGGACCAAAATGTCATCACAAGCCTCCTGTTCTGACACGAAAGGGTTCATAATCCTGCTATTCTTGGCATGTTCTTCATGTATGCTTATTATTGAGTCCTAGATAAACATGGATCGTCCTTAAAGCTTCACTCGTAGCCGAGCTTGGTCAGGTGCTTGTTAGTACACGCTATACGTAAATCCCCCAAAAATACGCAAAATCTCGGAATTCTGATTTGTTCAAATGGATGCCTGCTTAGAGGATTCACATGCATAGCCTCGCCCGGCAATGGATGTCACAGTAGAGATGGTGGCCTAACCACGTATATTTGTCAATTTTGGGTAATAGCTGAGCTTTCAGCTTTCCAGCCGAGCAACAACAAGCAACATTAGCCGGTGCCTAGCTCACGATGTCAGGTATTTCAAGTCTCGACTGCAGGATAGAATTACTCAAAAAGATAACGATAATAACTGATCATTAAAGTAATAGATCTTTCGGCCGCCTTGAGTAATTATTTTCAATATCCTTGTCAGTGTCCAAGTCCTCATGCACTGACTGAATTCCAAATCTGCGCATATTCACCATCCTGCCATCCGCACAGGGAGCAAGAAGACTTCTGACATAAAGCAAGGTAACAAAATAAACTGGTCTAAGGACTTTTAACAGGTAGTCTAAAGGCTTGCAAAGATGTGCTAAACTTTCCTAAGTTTATTCATCGCTTAGAAAAGAGGTTCTAAGTTTTCATCCCTCCCCTATCTCAGACGAAAAGCGTGTGCAGATGGATAGAATACTCCATGACCCCAACAGCAAAATCCCCGTGCTTCATCATAACACTCCTCATCTTATCCCTGACCCTAGGCACATGGATCACAGCTGCAACAAGCCTGCACACAATCTCCCTCATCGCAGTGTCCGTCGGCGGCGTGGTCTGATACAGCTCATCGACCACGTCAGGAAAACACTCGGCCTCTTCCCAAACGAGCTCCACGGCGCGGTAAAATCGATCACGCGCTAGGAGTCGAAGGGCGGGCACGTCGTACTTATCTGCCAAGACGTACAACCGGAGAGGTAGTGTCATGTCGTTGCGTAGTCGAGCGAGTCGTTTTAACCCTTCTGGCTGACCGGTGTGGCCGGTTGCCAACGCTTCACCCACTTTTGCGGATCTGTACCCTTCATCCCCCTCTATATCACCATTACCTGAAGAGGTATATGAGTACTCGTCGTACTCATTGTACTCTTCATCTGGCTCGTCGTCGTCGTCGGATCCTTCAGGTCCTTCCATGGAAGACGATATGCCGTTTTCTTGATTGCCGCACGCAGGCTGCTGAAGGCTCTGAAGAACAGTCTTTGGATCAAGAAGGGCCGCTTTAGATGGCTTTCCCCACGTAAAGTTGACGCCGTCTGTGTAGGTGCCAGTGTACAAGAACTCAAGAAATCTCTCCACGACATCAGGATCATCTTCCGGCAGCTCAACAGATCGTGACTTAGATTCCTAAAAATTGATAAGTCTGGCCGTTCGTGAGTCGTCATCGGATTTTTGAAAACATACCATGAAGTTGCCGCTCATTGCTTTATCAAAGAAAGGGGACTGCGTGCATACAACAGCGCGGTGGGTTTTGAATTGACGCTCTCCGCAGATAATGGTCATGTCTGAGAACTTCTCGCTTTGGAAAAGAGTCGATAACGCGGTATGAATAGATATGGCTTCCGACCCGTCGATGGAGTCATGCTTGTCGTCTCTGTGTTCGGATCCCGTTGAAGATGGTGCACGTCTGCATTCTGGTGCTGGCGTGGACGATTTTGCCGGACTTGTCGGGAGCTCATCGAAAAGCAAGGCTTGAAGTGCAGCAGTACGACGAAATGATCCCGGCATCTTGCAGTCTTTCCAACGAGAGACCCTGGACGAAGGAGGTCCAGTTTGAGGCAGAAGGGATATGGACGTAAGGTGCGCGATGCGAAAACGGCAGTCTCAAAGACACACTCCAGGCAGAGGAAATATGAGTACCTATGCTGCAACGAAGTTCAGCTCCAGATGCGGGGCGCGACTGATCTATGCAGGGCCACCCTGAAATTATGAAACATTTATGCAGCTAGTCATCGATGTTGCTCACACTGCAAACGAGAATGATACTTCCAGAATTTTATTATGCAAGGTGCCGTATGGCCGCCTGTTACCTCAGTAACCTCAAACTTTCCTCGCTATGTGACTCGCTATTCGATGTTGTGAAACCTATGACAATTCCATTGACCTTATTCGACTGAATCAAGTGACAAGTCACAGAAGCTTCGTTATATTCAATCAACCCGTGATGGCGGGCAAATGAATCATCTTGCTGGTTTCCATTATATCAGCTTTACGCTGTAGCAATTGGTCAGATATTGTAAACTTGGTTATATTCAATCAAGCTCTACCCAGTCTCCCACCTATGAATCGTCAAGATGACATCTGCAAACTCATCCGGAGCTTCCATAGGAAACGCATGCCCAACATCAACCTCTCTCCTCTCATAACGACCAGAAAAGTGCTCAATATGGGCAGCAGTACCGCCTGGCTTCAAAGGATCCTGCCCTCCATCCAAAGTGATGGTCGGAACACTTATCTTTGGTTGAGCAGCCAGAGCATCCTCCAACTTCTGCAAAGCCGGATCGCCTTTTGCGTTGCCGAAGCAGAATCTGTAAGCGTGGATAACAACATCGACGAAATCAGGATTATCAAAAGAATCTGCAGTTCGGTTGTAAAAGTCTTCTGAGAATGTGAAAGAAGGGGACCACTGCTTCCACAGAATTTGACAGAGATCTCGTCGACTCTCTGTAAGACATGCCACTCCCCGTTCCTGCTGGAATAAATGTTGGTACCAACAAACACATTCCAAGCTCGGGGCAAAAGGCTTTTGGTAACTTGAAAGATCGGCAATGTCGTAACCCGCATATGAAACGAGTCCAACGACACGCTCAGGCCAGAGTGCAGCTGCAACGCATACAGACATCCCGCCCCAGTCGAAGCCACCAAGGATTGCCTTTTCGATGTTCAAAGCGTCCATGAGTTCGATGACATCTGATCCAAGAGCTGCTTGCTGACCACTCCTCATGGTTGATTCTGAGAGGAAGCGAGTTGGGCCGTAGCCGCGGACATAGGGAACGATGACTCTTGCACCGCTGGAGATGAGTTTTGGAACAACTTCGTCATATGCGTGGATGTCGTATGGGAAGCCGTGATATAGAAGGACAGGCCAACCTGATGAGGGGCCATGGTCGTAGTATGCGACTTCTAGGGTTCGTGTCTTGATTGTTTTGAGCGACATGGCTGTCTCAAGGCGAGAATTGTTCGAAATGATGGTGACAATATATAATTCACGATAACGCGTGGTGTTTTATTGTTGCTCTACGCCTTGTAGTTGACATGATACAACAATGTGACGTCAGTTCTGGGATCAATAGTAAGCATAGTATACTTTGACCAATCACCCAAGTCTAACGTTACTATCTGAAATTCTTGCCGATATATGTAAAGAATCCTGTTTTAAGAATTTTACTTGAAATCAATATGTTCTAAGCATTCGTTCAGAGGTCCATATATTCCCACATATTTCCACGCTGGAGTTGTGTACAGGAACTTGATTATTTCACTTCAAGCTCTCGAGATCCTCTAATATTTAGCAAGCGAGTAGGAGGGCGATACAATCATCAGCTATCTACTACTCAAAGTGATACTCTCATAAACACAATTCAGATAGCATACCAGATGCCCACACAGTTGCCCCAGGAGAGTTGGCAAAAACACAACAATTGAGTATTCTCAAGGTCAAGGATAAATCTTATCATTAAGTAAATGCAAGAGGTAGCTTCGTAAGTCTAAATATGCCGCGTGAAACTGAAAGAGTCTTCAGAAGTCGGGATCAGCTTGCATATATCGACATGCTCTTCGTCGATAAGATCCAAGGAGAGTTCTCCATTCTTCTCTCTAAGAAATCCCCAACAAGCTTGATAGACAAACATGTATGGCTTTCAGTCTTCTCCCGTCGTTGGTAGTGCCTCTGGGTACGGGAATGCCCGTTGTTTAGCAATATGGTCTTCATCCCCTTCCCATTCAGCATCACAGACAGGCAAAGGGCTGATGAATTATATGTTTCTCGGCCCCTCGCAGAACAAGGTCTGTTTGTATGCCGCAAAGTCTCATATCTGCACTCCATCGAATTTGAATAATGTGGCAGTGCTCTCTGAAAACTGACTCCATCCGTTTCTCAGGTCATATCTTTGACCCGCTGCTTTGACTTCCTTCCAGCTAGGCATCTGCAGCTTTAAAGTTTGGTAGTTTCAATTTCGTAGCAAACTTTTGTTGTTGATTTGGCGACAGCTGATAGAAGATTCTGGATGATATATCGTCTTGGAGTTCTCGGGTGTGAGCAACAGCTCCATGCGGATCTTTGATGGGTCTCACTTGGTTCTCGGCCAAGTGTGAAGATGAAGTAATTCATGGTCAAAGATTGCTCGAGGTAGCTTCCCTAGTTCTATTTTGCTGCCAGATTGATGAACACAAAATATGAAAACATCTCGACCACTTGAGAATAAGTCCCTTTGTAATATCTCGTATAGAGACGATGTGTGAGAGAAAAGAGGGCTAATGTAGTAGAAAGCAGGCGTCCGCCCCATCAGAATCTGCGTTTCTCATAACCCCAACTCCATCTTGGATGTCGGTACGATGCTTTCTTGTACTTCTCTGACGGACAAGTCGGACAAAATAGGTGATGAACGGATTTGTTCGCACCCGACATCCTTCCACAGGCGCCAAAAGTATCGTGGGCACGGTGACATATGATCTGTTCCATGCGTGAGTCGTACAGCTGCTTACACCATATACAGGTGAAATGTGTCATTGTATTTACACACATGGTTGCTGGTCAAAGTTGAGAGGAGCGGGAAGTTGGTGTATGAGATTGGTGAAGACTTGAGGAGCAAGTTTGAACAGCGAACACCGGGAAGTGCTATCATATTTATAGAGTGATCTTTGAGAGAGATATGAATTCATTTGGAAGTTAGTATCCCTAATTTTGGGTCATGGGTCTCCGTTGGTGAAGTGTGTATGCTGTTGGAACTCAAATCTTCGTTCACAGGCTATTAGGCTTTATATCGGTCTACCTTACTGAGCAAGCCTACCGTATATTACTGGTGGATCCAAATGTGAAAGAGTCATTGGTAAATAATAGAGTGCAGTTATTTGAAACCTCGTTTCTACTAAGTAAAATAAGGAGTCAATGGAAAGTGGGAGTATTTGTCGGGTTGCAACTAAGCTCGCTGATAGGAAGCCAAATCTCAAAACGATGGCTCTCAACCACTCGCCAAATTTAAGCTCGCCGGCCTCACATCTGACTCATTTATCAGTTCGACCTCACACCATGAGAAACCATCAAGATATGTCTATGTAACGGATCACAGATGCATGGTGGGAGACTGCTCCTAAGCCTGGATTCAAGAGAGCAAAGTAATGGGAGGTAGGAAGCTCAAACTTAATTGTTTATCCTAGTCTGACCTTATTACCAAAACTTCCTAGACCTTTGCCTACTCAAGCTTCTTGTGATTTACTGCTGTCTTATCTTACAAGTCTTGAGCATAGATTAAGTCGGTTATTATAGTAGATAGGTAGGCCGTCAATAATGGGACCTGAAACATATTAGCCTTTGGTGCTGGGCAAATTCATTTCTATAGCATCAATATTCAACTGCTGTCTTGCGTAGCATAAAGCCTTAGTGTATTCCAAGTCCGTGTCCGTGTCCGTGGCGCAGTAAGATAAGCGGCCCGAAATGCAAGGATCACAATCCGCAGCAAGAAGCCCTACGGAACTCGGCAGATATAAGACGAGCTAAAGCCCTTGATTCTCTGGAAATATCATTTTCTATCTCACTTCAGTGCCTGAAACACAACACTACGAACATCACTCATGATGGCCCCGAATCTAAAATCAGTCGTCTCCAAAAACATTCGCGATCACACCACAAGAACAGTCCTCAGAAAAGCCCTAGAAGAAAAAGATGGAAAGTCCTTGGATCAATCCCCAGAGACCGCGGCTATGATCCGCGACTGGGAGAGTCTCGGCGATAAAGGGGGAAGGCAAAGTCTGGAGACTGTTGATAAGGCTATAGAGGAGAAGAAGCCAGATGTTGATGGCATGACGGATGAGGAGCTCAGTCGAATCAGCATTCATATTTCTTCCGTTGAAGAAGAATCTGGAGACCATTCGGATGAGAAGATAAAGGACGAGGAGACGGCCAAGTTTGATGAGTACAAGCATCATCAGTTTATACAAAGATGGGGGTTATTTCAAGACTCGGATGGGCGCGATGAGGAGTGGTTCATCCAGGATCCGCCTGTTCTTGAAGAGACGGATCCTGAATATCTGTGCGATATGTGTCGACACATTGATTTCAAAGTCCTTCTATCACAACGAGGGTTACCGGGCAATCAGCTACCAGGACAGTCCCGCATCTCAGTTTACGGCATTCCCAATGTCATGGATGAGAACAGTCATTGCTCTTTCTGCAGACTGATCCGAAAGAGAGTTATTCAGGATGGGATACTCGCAGATGTTCATCCTGATGACTGGCCGGGGATGCAGTTGAGTATCAGCACCTTGGATAACGGGCCGGAGTTTCCTCTCAGGGTCGAAGTTGAATTCTCAGATCTTGATCGTTCGAAAGCTTCAAGATTGGTGATACATCCCGTTGAATCAGGGGAGAGTCAACCGAAGCCTCTCCAAGGCTTCATGGTTCGACAGGATTCTGCTGATATATCTCGCCTTAGAGAGTGGCTTCAGACATGCAACAAGGATCATGAATCAACAGAAACTGACTCTACTGAATATCTCAAGCCTCTCATGGGCACACTGCGAGTCATAGACACCATAGACAACTGTGTGAAGGAGGTCAACACGCCATGCGACTACATCTGCCTTTCTTATGTCTGGGGAACTGGAAGTCAGCCACAGTACACGACCAAAACAAGAGAACAGCTCAGTAAATCTGGCGGCTTGGGCAACGTCGAACTTCCGCAGACTATTCTCGATGCTATCAGGGTTGCAAAAGAGCTCGATATCCGATACATCTGGATTGATGCTTTATGCATCACGCAAGATGATAAGGACGATAAAGCGAAGATTATTACAAACATGGGGACTATCTACGCCAATGCTATGCTTTCAATCATGGCTTCTTCCAACGTCAACCCCACCGATGGACTACCAGGCGTTGGAGTCCCTCGATCAGAGGAGCAAAGCATCGAAAAGCTCCAGGGACTCACTCTTGCCGTTGCATTTCAAGACGCCAGGCAGAAGTATTTCAACATCGAGGATAAACTATGGAACACCAGGGCGTGGACTTTCCAAGAACGAGTCCTCTCAAGACGATCAGTCTATTTCACCGACTCTCAGATGTGCTTTGTTTGTCCTCACGGAGCCTGCTTCGAAGACACCGTTCCTGTCTCTGACCCCTCGTCATACACGATCACGCCTTTCAACGACCATCTCCAGCTAACATCTCGAATCCACAGCTTGTGGGTTCGAATATGGTCGGATCCAACCCAAGCCGCGTATATCAACAAGGCCTTCGCGACAGAAGACGGCATGACAATTTTTGTCGGCGAGGACCCAACTACTGGCGAAGCTTCAGAAGATGGTGCTCCATTATACAAATCAAAAGCTATTCCGAGCTCAGATACAATCGATGCACCGCTCATCAAGGGTTATACACTCTGGGAAGCGTACGCTCACGCTGTTGATGCTTATACAAAGAGAAACATGACGTGGCAGTCTGACGCCGTGAATGCCTTTATCGGTATCGCAGATCTCATCCGCCGCGGCACAAATACAAAGTTCTGGCACGCTATGCCCGAGTTTGCTCTCACGCGATCTCTCCTATGGTACCCCAAACAGCCCCTTTCTCGACGGCGATCACCAGATGGAAAGAATTTATTTCCCAGTTGGTCTTGGGCAGCTTGGCAAGGGCACGTCACATACCGTGGCAGAGGTTTCCACAACGCCGTGTGCTACGCGCCAGTTAGTATGATAATGTGGCTGAAGTCAGCTACAGTTGACGAATTCATGGAGACGTTTGTACAAGTGGAGAGAACTCAGGAAGAAATCGAAGAGAGGAGACGACAAGCTGAGGCTTCACGACTTTTGTTGCACAAGACGGATCTTTGGTCGCTTTTGCATATTGACTGCTACGAGCATGGATGGGCGGTTGAGCACAACGAGGACCGAAATCAGCATCTTTTTGTGCATGATGCGTATCCGGGCATGAAATTTGAGTTTCCGATTAATCTTCCTGATGAGCCTATCGTGGAGTTACCATTTGAAGATACTCTGTACTTTCGTGCAAAAGCGGTGGCGGTTCGACTATGTGAGAAGCCATCTGAGTCGTATTTGGCGTCGCCTATACAGGACAACTTCATCCAGATAGGAGTCAACGACGAAGATCGATCAGCCAACAACCGTCGACCGTGGCAACGTATCCTCTACCATCAAGGCTATCGCGCTGGAAGCTTGAGTCTCAACGTCTCGCTTGAAGAGCTCAACATCCCCTCAACAGCTGAAGAGGTCCAGAGTTCACCAGTAAAGTACATCTTAGTGGCCATATCTCGTGACAGTCTTCCATACGTTGCACCTCCGCCTATTGGATGGGAAATTTACTGGGATGGCGATCCGATGAGAATGCAGTATGAAATTCTCGAAGAAGAGTGGTTACAAAGAAGACGCTTGCCCGAGGCACCTGATGAGAGTGTGAAGCCTAGTACTGAGAAGGTCAACGAGGCTGGGGATCCGCGATGGGATATGGGTCGGTTTGGAACTACCAGTGTGTTGGATGTTTGTAATGTGCTGTTGCTTAGAGAGACGAGGGATGGGATATCGGAGAGAGTTGGTGTTGGCAAGATCAATTGCTCGGCGTTCTTTGCTGGGAAGCCTGAGCCTGATGTATTCTATGTGAGATGAGTTGATCTAAACTCATATGAATTAGTCTCAAATCATATAAGCTGGCCTAAACTCATACAAATTGAACTAAATTCATCAAGCCATCATCATAAGATATAGGGAATTTGGCATTGGGACTCTTCGCGTCTTCTAAGTGATGAAAGAGTCTGGGAGGCCGCTGTAAGCAACGTCCGCCTTCTCCTGGATCTTCAGCTCACAGGTGGCTTCCACCTTTCAGCGAATATTCGCTAGGATTTCTTTGATAAGCATTGCTTTGACTTCTATACACAAAATACTTTTATAATATTCCGACGCATTCTATTTCAAAGCCTGAGAAAGAAAACTTGCCGGCAGTGGTGAATCGGGGTAGGGAGGGGGCTGGCTGGCAGCAGCGGACGATTAACCATTCTCGCTAGTCCATATCATTGTGCGAGTCGTCGGCTTCCTCATGTGGCGCCTCTTAGTAGGCGGCTCCGAGTCCTCATCTTCTTCTTCTTCGTTCACCTCCCCCTCTGCTTCTGCAATGGCATTCTATTGATTAATTAGTACAGGGCCCATAAGTATACCGAGTTGCGAGACGTATGTTACCTTCCGTGGTTTGCAAGTACGGCCATTGACATGGCCTCTGACTGCCTTGATTTTAGTCGGAGAGTCTGGGAGGCTGCTGTAAGCTACCTCCTCCTCCTCCGTCTCCTCCTATTCATCTTGACAGTGCGACGGATGTTGTGGAGAATTTCTCTGATAGACATTACTTGTACATCTATATACAGATTAGCTCTGAATACCTCATTCAACACACTAGACTTACTGGGGGCTGTGAGTTTCGGTCGGCCAGTGGCCAAACTGGTCGGGACAGAATCCATCTCTTCTTCGGGAGATGCTTGGTCAAAAAGGAGAAATTTGAATAAGTCAGAGAACTCAAGACGGCAGGTGACGAAAGACGATGATGCTGGCGTTGAAGCTGGCTCTGAGAAGAATCTCGATATGAGGTTGTGAAGAGAACTGGCCAGCGATGCCAACTGAAAATCATGCCGGGCTTGAGGAGGCAGTGAATCAGGGACGTTCCATCTTGTGAGGGCTGTCACTGTCTTCCAGTTTTACCTGGCTGTGCTTTGAATTACCTAATCTCACGTGCTCTAGAATCACCATCTCCCGTTTTCTCTTCTTTTACTTATGCAAATCTCTCTCTGTCTTTATCTCTCAAACAAATTCCAAAGTCGAAATGGCTGCTGCTCCTGGTCCGACGCTCACCATCACCGGGCCTGATGGCAGACCACAGCCTGTGTCTTTTATTCCTCTTCCTCCCACGGCAGCAGAGTTGGCTTCGGCCCCTTTCTTCACCCTCGAGGATGATATATCCTCAGATCCTGACGACCACTGGCTCCCTGACCGGCCTCCAGTCACTTCCGCCAGTAAGCCGTCTCTCCTGTCAGACTGCTGCGGTACAGATACGTCGAATGAGCCATCTAGAATAAATCATTCATGCACTGTAATATGAGATTCCGAGCTAATTTGTGGATAGACATGACAATTAAAGAGATCCTGGCCATAATTCGCCGTAAGCTCAATATCACAATTAATTCGAATAGAAAGAAATGGGACAGAAAGAATTGGATGAGGGAGAGGCTCGAGGCTCAGAAGAAGCGAAGGATTCCAACAGATGAGCTTGTTGCTGGTGGTCTGGTCAAGAAGATGAAATAGGATAATTAAAGGAAATCTACCGGTGCCATATGGGAGCCCCAGGAATCCAACCCTTCACCCTCTGACAAACCAACAAATCCTGTGCACCCTCCTCATCCTCCCCCTTTGACCCAATTGTAGCATAAATCGTGAATCCACATCTCTCCAACGTCTCAATCAACTTTAGCAGCATAATCCTTGTTTGGACAGTGTCCGTCCCTGAAGGATTCCACGGCATGTTTGCAAGATGTATCTTGAAGCGGTCAGATGTGATTTCTTTACGTCTCACATCACGGCCAAATGTTTGTAAGATTGCGTCTGTGAGGTCTTTGGGTGGTGAGTCTACGATCTTGAGTTTATCGCTGTTGTCGAAGGATATGCAGATCCAGTCGCACGGCGGTGGAATAGGATCTTGTTTTCGAAAGATGAGGGAGTCTAATCGTCAGCTAAGTTCATATATGATAGTCAGAAAACTTACCTTTGCTCTCAGACTTGAGCGTAATCTCCATAGCACCCTGCAACACCCAACCCATATCAAACAACCTCTCCAGAATTCTTAGCATCAACCTCCTCGAATCATCATTCCCCCCAGATCTATGCAACCAAGGTCTTCCGCGGAGTCTGAATTCCATTGACTCCCCGTATGGCTGCACATGTGAGAGACCAGCTGACCACCGCGCTGCGACGACTTCTTTGATGCCTGATACTTCTGCTTCTGTGAAGTTGATGAGGCGGATACGGTCGAACATGTTAAAGGTCATGCAGGCGAATTGGGTTTTGAATATAGGTGGTGATGAGGCCATTGTTTCTTGAAATGATGGGGGGAGGTCAGGAGCCTTTTCGGGCATTTCTGTGGAAATGTCTGTGGCTTTGGAAGAAGACATTTTGAAATGAGTTTATAGATTAGTTGCGATGCAAGATGATGAAAAATGTTGTGTGTTGGACTGTGGTTGTAAATTGATGTTTCGTGGAAATGTGTCGCTTCAAGGTGGAAATAGCGTCATCTGTTCTTGGCTCAACCCAGCCAAGGCTAACCAAGTTCTGTTGGTCCTGCTGCCTCACCGTGGCTGTGCGAGGCGCAGCAACATCATCAACACTCACGTACTTGAACTGCCCGCTGGCCATAAGCTGATCCTCACGTCGCAGCGAGATCACCACCAGCCACCCAACTACCGGCGTGATGACCCCTTAAATCAGTTGGCTGCTAATAAACTGTGCTAACCCTGCTGTATTTTCCAACAATATATACCCCTCTCAGCGAAATGATATATAAAGCTAGGCCAATAATCTCAAGGACTATAACAACCAGGCTGGCAATAAATGAAGAGGACTTAAAAGTATGAGTAACAGTTAAGTACAAGAGTCCGAGGATTATTTTACCATTTCTATACATAGAGTTGCCCAGCTTTGCCGCGAACTGTTCTGGCATGACCAAGACCATAGGTCACTGTTACTCTGAAGCACTTCTTTGTCGATGATCAGGTAAATAGTCGCGATAATCCAGGATACAATTACAGTACCAGAGCTTGCCAGCACGGCGAAGGTATGTACCCAGCCATCGCGCAACAATTGGGGCTATCCTGATGTTAGAATATTCTGAATAAGCTTCAGGTAGTCTTTTCGTGAACTCACAAGACCGAGATGAGTTGCTATAGCTATTACTTGGACAAAAGATGCAAATACTGCAATTGCTAGCATTAACCAAGTCGTGAACATGTTGACCTGAGTTCTCCAGCCGTCCTCGTGTTTATCCACAGAGTTATCCCAAGTATTAACTCCATGTATAAGTAAACTCAGAATACTAAGATCGAGTAAAAGGATCAAGATGCGCAGGCAGAGTCTGACGGTATCAAAAGCACCCCGACGCTTATTCCGCGCACGGCGCCTCCTGAGGAGAACATGTTGATCGGAGGCGGGATGAAATTCCTTCTCGGAGTAGACATCGTCGACATCGTCATGAGGGTCGAGCCGGTTCGAGTATGACTCGTAGGCAGAGGGTACACCAAGGTCCATGATGGTTTAGTATTGGGTCTTGGATGTAAATGCTTGTTTTAAGCTCTTCAAGTGGAATTATGTGCGCGGCCTGTCATCTTCTTATATATTGATGGGAACTCGAAGTCAATGGTAAAGTACTTGACGAACTTTCGTGTAGTATCCCGATCATGTCAGCCGCAATTCGGCAACACCGTTCCTCAGCCTTGATCCCTTGGATGGCCCAATTATTTACCACTTAGACAATGTAAGTAAGCTTACCATCAGCCGTCACGATAAAGCTTGATCTTTTATACAACATGCTCACTGCATGCTGGCCAATCTAGACCATTTGGAGTAGCCGAAGGTGCAGAGCTGGGTCGCCAGACTTAGGCGGGGTAGCTCCCAGCGGCCCGCTAGAG
The DNA here is from genome assembly GCA_013183765.1 of Fusarium xylarioides. Lineage (NCBI taxonomy): Eukaryota > Fungi > Ascomycota > Sordariomycetes > Hypocreales > Nectriaceae > Fusarium > Fusarium xylarioides. The sequence continues at coordinate 14,226 of SRZU01000182.1, forward strand.
AAAATTCGCTTATTACAGAACCTGGATAACCTCCAGCTCCACTGTCAGCCTGGAAGAGCAGCTGAATCTGTCCTTGTACCGAGCGTGGCTGTGCCCAGCCCTGTTTCGCTCATATCTGACAAGAGTGGCATTAATGCAATCGGTCGCAAATCACAAGCAACAGTTTGAGTCAGAGCAGCAATTATCTTTTTTTCATCCTCTCTCATCAAAGTCTTACAAGTCTAGTATACCACGCGCTCCCTCATCTCCCCTAAACTCCAATGCCTTCTACCACCGCCAACCATGATCCTCCTGTAGCCCAAATTCTACAAGCAAAAATGTGAAAAAAGCCGTGTTCTGTCATGCCGCCGCGCCGTTTTTGTTTCGCCCGAATGATGATGATGATGATGTTACTAGTATACAAAATGTCTCTTTTTCGTGAGTGGTGGCTATTATTATCGTTTGCGTGTGTCCTTGCCCTTCTTCTTCCCTTTCTTTTTGTCCTTGGGAAGTTCGAGTTTCGTGTCTTTGAGTTGCTCTGCCATGTTGCTGAGCATGTAGTCGTCGATGGTGTGCATTTTGTGGCCCCATGCGTTGTACTCTGGTTCTTCTTCCACTTGAGGTGTATCAAGATCATCGAGTCCGCCGTCGAGAACGGACTTTCCGGCGGGTGTGCCTTGTCGCGCTGTTGATGTGCCGGAAGCATTGTTGCTGGGCTTCTCGGTAAAGTCAGCATCGTCTGCTTGGATCTCCTTCTCTGCGACACGGGCTGCTGCAACATCCTCTCTGTCTTCTGCTTGTTCAAGCGCCCGACCGACTCGTCGCTGGTCAGTATTGGTGTCAGGGCCGCCGAGGACTCTATCCAGGGCGGCGTCTGCAGCATCCAATCCTTCGCTCTTCGTATCGAGTTTGTCACTGAGGACATCTCTGACAGAGAGTTTGTTGAAGTAGTCGGTAGTGAACTCTCCTTCTTGAATGACCACATCATCTAGCATTTGCTTCTGCGAAGCTTTGCGAAGAATGTTGGCTTCAATTGTGTGTTCACTGACTAGACGGTAGATGTGTACATCGCGAGTCTGTCCAATACGATGGCATCGATCTTGGCATTGCTTGTCCATTGCCGGGTTCCAGTCTTGGTCATAAAAGATGACGGTATCTGCACCTGTAAGATTGATGCCGAGACCGCCCGATCGAGTCGACAGGATGAAGCATAGAATTCGCGGGTCATTGTTGAATCGGTCGGTAAGGATTTGTCGCTGTTCCACCTTGGTAGCACCATCCAGACGAAGGTACTTGTGGCCGTGAATGTTCAAGAATTGTTCTAGGATGTCCAACACTTTGGTCATTTGTGTAAAGATGAGGGCGCGATGGCCACCAGTCTGAAGCTTTCGCAGTAGCTTGTCCAAAACTTGAAGCTTTCCGCAGTCGTATTGTAATAGACGCTTGTCAGGGAATTGAATGCTGAGTCGCATGCGCCCTTCATGCCAAGGATCAGGTGGCGCTTCTTTGGGTAGGAATGGTGCCCATCGGACAGGTTTCGAGAGTTTGAGGTCTTCATCCGTAAATGCTTCAATTCCTTTGCGACCGAGGACAAATTGATCCATGTCTCTGGTCACAACGGCTGGCGTAACACATGAGAACTTCTCAATGGTTGTCTTGAAGCTGTCGGCACGTTGATTGACGGTCTGGATCATCGATTGAATGAGCCTCGACTCCTCTTCAAACCAAGACATTACCATACGAGGGACTTTGGGTCGAGGCTTGTATGGCCTCTTGTCGGTACCAATAGTCAATAACTCTACCAAGTTCTTGCCATAAATGGGCTTCTTCTGGCGGCGTAGGGCATTAAGATATACGCAATGTTGAAGCTCTTCAAAACGTCCCCACCTTGCGCCACTTTCCAAGTATGCGATATTCGATGCGACTGTTGAAGGATCCAGGTGGTCGTTTGCTTGATGTGCTCGGGTTCTTTGAGCCTCTTTAAGGTCCATTAATATTCGATGAGAGCTAAGTTGTGAGATTCGCTCGGCTTGTGTGGTGGAGAGGGATTCAGATTGGGTAGGAATTAGGTTGAGAAAGCCGAGGCTGACGTCTTTCATGGGCTTGGGATCAAGAAGTAGCTTCTGGACCCTTTGCTCGATAAAGTCATAGTCTGAGACGACAGACTTGCTCATTCGGAAGGATGTCATGATTGGTCGGTCAACGAAGAGATCTGGGTGATTGCAGACCTTTCGCAGCTGCATGAGACAGTTGATGATGGACAGATAATTGCCAGAGTTGAGTGTCTCTTTAGTGTCATTTCGCGAGAGAAATCCATCGTAGAGCTCACGTTGTCGTTTTGAGAGTCGGCAAAACTCGACGTGTTCATACTTGGCGGGCATTTGCTTCTCGACATCGGCTTTCAATCGTCGCAGTAGATAGGGTCGCAGAACCTTGTGTAGCTTCGAGATAATAGCTCGTGCCTCATCGTCCATCTGTTCTCTTCCGCTCTCGAGAATTTGTGATTCGGGCTTTGCGAACCAATCGTGAAACTCTCGTAGGTCAGCGAAACCACCAACACCATTCTCAGCCGGCATGAGGAAAAAAAGGAGTGACCAAAGTTCTGTGAGGTTATTCTGAAGAGGTGTGCCTGTGAGTAGTAGCCTGGCTTGAGTATTGAAGCCAAGTAGCGTCTGCCATCTTTGGGATTTGAAGTTCTTGATGTTGTGTGCTTCGTCAAGGATCATGTAGTGCCAGCGACGTCGCTTGAACACTTGTTGATCTTGAAGAACAAGCTGATATGAGGTGATGCAAACATTCCACACATCGTCGTTGTTCCAGCCTTGTCGCTTGCGTTTTCGTTCCTCCTGAGATCCGTAGTATGCCAAAATTTTAAAGCCAGGGCACCATTTCTTGAACTCCATTTCCCAATTGAGCATGACACTGGTAGGGACTACAACAAGATGCGGTCCCCATACCTCGTGTTGACATGCTAGATGTGCAAGAAGAGCGATGGTCTGAATCGTCTTGCCAAGACCCATTTCGTCGGCAAGAATGCCATTGGTGCTGTTGGCGTAAAGACCTGCCAACCAGTCAAGTCCATCGCGCTGATACTCTCGTAGTGTACCTCTAAGAAGAAATGGTACATCAATCTTGTGATTTGATGATTGCTGTGGTGAAGCAGATCGACTTGGTCCAGTCTTGTCTAGCACCATCATCTCCCCAGAAGAAGCCGTGTCCAGCTCAGATGGCTTGGTTTCTGATGTAGGAGGGGGAGACATACTATGAGCACGACTGGGAGGATTAGTTGGTTGTTCTGATGCTGATCTGTGGTTTTCCAAGGGTAGAGTTGGGGCCGATTCTTGTTCCTCGGTGGGTTCTGTCATGACAACCTCAGTGTCTTGTGGCGTGGAGCCCGCTGGGGCCTCAGTAGTAGTATCACCATCGACCCGGACATCCTTAGTCGCTGCATCGGGTGCATTGGTCTCTGGGGTCGGTGTTGAGGTCTTCTTTGCAATATCGGCGGCCTCTTCGATTTCTGTGGCTTCGGCCTTCTCAACAGCAGCCCCCTCATCCTGAACCTCACCGTTGACCTTTGGCGTAGAGTCTTCTGCATCAAGCATCTCAGTATCCCCATTCTCCGTTGGTCCCTCTGTCGCAGCTTCGTTATTCATCTTCTTCAGCTCCGACTTGCCGAAAAGAAGTCCCAGCAGGCCACCTCCAGCATCTTCATCAGACTCTTCCTCCGATTCATCATCTCTCTCCTCATCACTATCCAAATCGGTAGACCCCATATCGTCATCCATATCAACAGACTCGTCACTCGTGTCGGCATTCTCTTCCGCGGTTGCTTGGGCGGTATCGACTGCATCAGTGTCATCGCGGCTAGGCTCGGTGATCGGTGTTTTTCCATCCGGCTTTTCGAGTTCTGGTATATGGGCATACTTTGCTCGCAGCTGCTCTTGTGTCAAGTTCTCATCATCGACATCCTTCAAATCCTCCTCTTCGTCACCCTCTTCCTCATCTGATGACATTATATCGCTGTCGGGGTCGTCTTCGTTATCTCCGTCTTCTGCCGACGCCAAGTCAAGGTCATCATCGTCGTCGTCCATGCTCATGTCGTCGCTAAGATCATCGAATCCATCCTCTTCCTCTTCAGAAAGTTGCTCGGAATCCAATCCTGCTCTCCGGGCTTGTAATTTCTGTTCAGAGAGGTTAACAGCTTCATTCAAAGCTGCCTTGACTCTCCTCTGCTCTTCTTGTTCCCATTCGGCCAACCTTCGACGATTGACTTCAGCACGAACATTCTCCCAGGTACCGAAAAGTGCCTTCACCACAACACGATATCGAGATATCCATATCGCCCTTTGTTCTGCTTCGATCTCCTCTTCTGACTTTGGTTGTCGCCGTAACCACTCGTCTCGACAGGCCTCGGCTACTTTTTTTGCGGTCAATCGATGCCGTTGTTGCTCAGCCAGCATCAGTTTTCGGAAGTTCATCATAGCCTTAACCATGTGGTCTTGTCGAGCCCATTGCCTGGGCGGCTCTTCCTCTGCTTCCGGGAGGAATACTGAACAGCGCCCTTGAGAGAGTAGCCCACCAGGTTCAACTTCTTGTTCAATTCGGAGAATGGTGCGTGCGTCCTTAGCAGCCATTTCATCTGTATAAGGAGGGCCATCTTCAGATGCCAAGAGTCCACCGTCCTCAACAGGGATGTCACCAGCTCGAGCCCAAAAGTCTTCAAAGTTCGTACTAATCTTGGGTTTCTTTCGGACTTGATCGGGATGCACTAGAGGAATATCGCCAGATCGTCCGACTCGCAACTTAATGCGGGGCGATCGATTGGTAACATTTTTCGGTTCTTGAATGTCGTCTTTAACATCGCTAAATCGTGCGGATCTTCTTGATCTGGTCGAGGCTTTTGGAGAAGGGCTTCGACGTCGGGTGGAACGGGAAGGTCGGGTTTCTGTAGGCTTTTTTGAAGATTTTGGGGTCGACGCGGGTGCTTGCTTCGAGGGAGCTTTGGTGGCGGGGCTAGCTTTGTGTGAGCCGTTGGGCATCTTTCTCGAGTTGCCATTAGTCAACTGAATTTCTGCCTTTGGTTTGGAAGCATTAGAATTTGCGCCAGATCGTCTCGTGCTTCGAGTTTTTGTATTTGTTTCGATTGGGAATGTATTGATGCGGCCCGATTTTCGACGGCCATTTTCTGTGAATGACGTTGGGCCGTCGGCAGATATCTTCTTCCATGGTGGCGACTCGGGCTTAATCTTTTTTGGCGTACGCGGAGGTGTCGATTCTCGTGTGCGTCGTCTTTTTGCAGGTCGTTCATCGTTATGGACATGACCGTTTTGCTGTGATTCTGATGCATCGCCGTTCGTCTCATCGTGACCATTAGTCATCCCGTTCAACGCGTCATCCCCATTGACATGCGCCTCGGGCGCGTTCTCGTCCTTGATGGCATCAGGGTCCGACTTGGGCAGCACGTTGGCGGGCGACGCGGTCTCGGGCATAGTCGCAACGTGGAGACAGTGGACGCAGGGGGCGTTTTCTCTGCGAAGCTATCATTTGCGGGGTCGAAATTAATGTCTACAGAATAGTAGCGCTTCAACGGATATTCATACAAATTTTGCACATGTTCAGATGCCTTGCGGGCGAACTGTGTGGAATTTAGTGGTAAAATCCAATGTCGTCAGCAAAACTTTTGAGCTGGGGAAGAATCGAAGATGCACGCCCCTGGACCTCCAAATGAGCTAACCGAAAATGGCCCGAACGCGCTTTTTGATGCCTGAGGCCCAATTTTCGGTTGAGAATCATCACAGCCTCCATTGGCTAAAGCTTGAACGAGCATCACATCACGTCACAGAGCAATTGGTCGCCGCGACACTGTCACTCGGCCGAGGTATGCTGTCAGAGGAATTTTGTATACGCCCAATTGATCGCTAACTTGTCAGATGCTCCCTCAACGAATTGTGCGGGCCTCGGCCCTGCGCAGCACCATGACAGCTGCTCGACGACTTCCCACGATCCAACGCCGAACCTTCCTCCCCGATCAGTATACCGACAAGAAGGTCATTGACCAGAAGTACCCCGAGCCTCCCAGCTTGAGCGAGGCCGAGGACCCCGGAATGGTCAGTGATGAGGGATGTGAGGAGGAACGAAGCTGATAATCTCGCAGAACGGCGGCTACATCAACCCTCCCCGAATCAAGCGACAGTTCCGTGACCCTCATGCGGGCTGGTGGGATCCTCAGGAGCGACGAAACTTTGGTGAACCCATTCACGAGGATAACGATGTTGTTGGAATCTTTTCTCCCTGGGAGTACACCTGGACTACCGCTGGTCCTGGTGCTGTCATGGTCGGAACTTTTATCGCCGTTTTCCTGAGCGTTACCGGAGTTATCTACCTCAACTATCCCGATCGACCTTCTTATCCCCGAGAGTTTGAGGGTGGTCTGGAACGAGAGCTTGGTGGCCCTGGAGCCACAAGGGTGAGTGGTCAGGGATATTGGGATGTTCGTATGCTAACAGTTATAGGCTCGCATGGAGGGTGATGAGGAACCTTGAGAAAATACTCATTTGTACATAAGAAAGAATGGATCAATGGATTAAGTTCAATGGATGTTAGAACTGTATACCAGCAATTGGTTGAGATGAACTGACATGATATGGCTAACAAACGGCTTGACTGTGTAAGGTGTAGTTTGTGGCACGGGACTTGGTATAATCAGAGGCCAATGAATGATTGCAGTTGGAATCCTAATTGCTGTTTGCTCAAAAAGTACCTTATCCCAAACACCCAGCTTGCATCGAGTCAAACTTACACCAGTGTGTCTTGTCCGGTGCCTTTGCTCCTGAAGCCTGCCACGGTCCCTAGAATCAGCCCTATGGACCACGTTTAGTCCCTAAAATTGGCCAAACGGGCTCCTCGTCACCTTCCTACAAACATAGCATAACATCTCGGGCAAGAGCAAAGACAAGCCATCATGTCTTCAATAACATCTCCTCTTCCAACTCCCATCCATCACCTCTACTCCTCCCTATCTTCCATCCCATCAAGATGCGGTACGAGGATTGGGATGTCCTTCTTTTCGCGGAGGGCTCTAGTATTCCCTCTCGGGAATTTAAAGTGGCATGTCATGTCGTTCAACATGCGGGTAAGTCGATGTTGAAAGTGCTCAAGGCCAAGCTAATCATCGCAGAGTCCATGGGCTCTGCTCTTCCAACCCTTACCTGTTTTGTGCCTGGCCTCAACGCAGGCGTTCCCTTTCATCTGTCTATCCATTCTTGGAAAGCGTTAAAGGATTTCAATGGCGATCATATCCTCAATATTAGCAATTCGGTCCTTGAAACCAGGCTCTTCGTCGATGGAACTCTTGTTGCGTATGTTTCCCATTTGGCTGCTGGCATGATGCTAATATTGGCAGATCTACATCCGCCACTGGCAGCATTCGCTTCCCGTTGATCATAGACAGACAAGGTCACGAGAGCCTCAAGTTCCCCATCTTCCAGCGGGAACTGCTCTATCAACGTCACTGGAGCCCAGCCGACAACCTCGGTCGTATCAAACTCCTCATCAACCAGAGCTTCTCTAGTGCTTCGCCGAGCGTCTTGTTCACGGGCAATGTCAATAAGACAGTCGTCTTTTCCTTTCAACATGCACCACAACACATTTTAGAAAGCCTTCAGATAGCCTGGCCCAACCCAGCCATGTGGAATCGTCGACGCCAACCTCCTGCACCAGCTTCCACCGATAGTTCCCATGTCAGCTCACGTCCAATTTTTGCGCGTCGTGGACAACCGGCCCCGGAACATATCAACGAGGCCGCTCTTGGGACAATGCCATTTTCCGGTAACCCTACCTTCGGACGCTCAAATACTCCAGTGAACGGGCCAATGTCACCATGGAGTTATGTTCTTTTCCCGCCAGGAAGAGAAGGATCACCACATCTGTTGGCTTCCGAGGTGCAGCCTCGTAACCATGAAATAGCATGGCCGGTTTCTCCAGTTTTCACCGACGCCATGTTTAGGTTGAATCAGACCCAGAATACATCGCAACAGTACCCCCAGCCCAACAGCGCTCCGATGTCATTTGTGCAACCTCAACTACATAGTCCTGCGATTCAAGGGTCGACCGAATTCGGCCAAGGAACCCCAAGAAATCCTGCCAGGCTTATCTTTGCGCCAAAACGCAACAGTCCACAGGAGTCTTTCAACTTGGATGTTGTTGAGAGGGCGACAAAGAGAGCTCGAGCCAACACTCCAGAGTCTGCAAAGACACTTAACCACGAACAGGAAAATATCAGCCCTCATTTTGATAGCCCTTACGAGTTCATAAACGCGGATATCATTTGATCTTACGGGCGGCAGTCTCCCTGTAGTCGATTACGGAACGCATCACATGGCATGGTAGGGTTATGTTATCTCACTGTTTCCGACATTGTTTTCTTGTCCTACATGTAGCATCACCCCATGTTTTATCACATATCAACTTTGTTGTCTAGCTGTTTAGATGTACAAGCTTAGTTTGACTTTGACAGGCAGTTGTTAATAGAGCATGCGATGATTCATCAGTTTCGCGAAGGTTCCGGGCTTCCGTCTTAATGCCTTGCATGTACATGACTTTGCAGAAATATGAATGGCAGGCTACTAGCAGCTTATAACACCTTGTACAACACTTGTAACACCCAGTCTCGTCATGTTGACTCACTCAACGTGGAAGATTCGACGTCGGTCATTCGACCTCCGTCCTCCGGTCCAAAGTTCATTCATTACAAAGCTGGGATAATTCGGGCTCGGGGTTTATTGTAAGTCCGCATGCTGCGAAACCTCAGAAGTAGGGACCGTTCTGACCATCTTGTTCTCTTTTAGATGATCGAATTGGTTTGGTTGGGTCGCACAACTTCTCATCCTCAAGCCTCTTCTTATATCGTGTAGCCCATTTGCACCCAACCTATAACGAGATCACTGCCGACCTGATACGATTCGTGGCTTTCACGCCGATCTATGCGAGTTCGTCAAAGGATCAAATGTTCACATAAGCATCCGCCTAGACCATCGCGGGATTGAGATGAGATTGGTCACTCTCATCAATCCCAAGATATACGGGCTTACCCACGGCTGAAGCTGAACGGAGACTCCGATAGTCATCCAAGGCTTATAGACAATCCGAGCATCCTCAAGCCTCACGGCTTCCGGCCTCCGCTAGGCCGCAATTTCTGGCCTGGAGGAGTAAATGCGCTACACGATCTTATCGTTGCACGCTTTCTCTTGGTCAAGGCCGCTGAAGTCATGGCAGGCCCCCATATGCATGGGCGGAATGCCACACCTTTGTGCCAGGCCACAACTGCAGGTGAAGATCTTTTGTCAAGTCTTGTTGCTGTGGTTTTCTCTGGCCCCCGAGGTGAGACGAAAAGTTCATCGACTCAGCATGAACTTCCTGAAAAGATTCCGTCGTGTTACATTGCTCTGCAGGCTTCTCGTGGGTGATTGATGAAGCTAAAAGGGAGTGTCTTTCCGCATGCTTGGCTGTTGTTGTTCTGTTCACTTCCAACGGCATTCGTTGCAATTCTTCAAGATGGCTTCTATCATGTCTGCCCCAGACTACTCTATGGCTGCGACGAGTCGTTCGCACCTGAGTGTACGTCTGCCAAAAGAAACTCTTTACTCATCTTTGAGGGAATCTTCTCGTTACTTTAACTTTGACTCAGAGACAGCCAAGCTTGCCCGAGATGCTGATGAGTGGCTTACAGCGCATCCCAACGGTTCGGGATCTAAGGAAAAAGATGTCAACGGTATAAGTCGACCTTCGTCAATTGCCCCAAGTAACTTTAGTGTTCGGTCTTTACCAGCAGACTATAGTATGCCAGAGTATCATGGTAGAGACTTCCCTCATCCTGTGATGGGCTCAGTGCGTCACAATGAGATTAGACCTCGATCTGCTGCTCCCACAGAGAGTACTGAGAAGCTTCGGTCATCGCCTCCCGTGGACGGTGTTGAGCCCACAGGACCTGATCAAGAATATCCCACTGGGCTAAAGCTCGCCTTGATCACCCTCGCTCTCTGTCTCGCCGTCTTTGTCATGGCCCTAGGTAAGGTTTCCTTCCCGATTAACAGACCTCGCTCACACATCAGACAACTCCATCATTGCAACCGCAATTCCCAGAATCACCGATGCTTTCGAGAGTCTCAACGACGTGGGGTGGTACGGTTCAGCATACATGCTCACAACGGCCGCACTGCAGCTGTTCTTTGGTAAGCTGTATACCTACGGCAGCATCAAGTGGACCTTTCTGTCAGCCATTGCTATCTTTGAGGTCGGTAGCCTCATCTGCGGTGTCGCCCCCGACAGTGTCACCCTCATCGTGGGACGAGCTATCGCCGGCGTCGGTGGCGCTGGCATATTTGCTGGTGCGCTCACCATCCTCGCCTTCTCGGTACCTCTTCATAGGAGACCTATCTATACCGGTCTTGTCAGTGGTATGTGGGGTATTTCTTCCGTTGCTGGTCCTCTACTTGGTGGTCTCTTTACAGACAAGGTTTCATGGCGTTGGTGTTTCTACATCAACCTTCCCATCGGCGCCATCACCGTCGTTGTCATTGTCTTCTTCTTCCCCGAGCCCGAGCGTGATATCGAGCCTGCGACATGGCGAGTGCGCTTCTGGCAGCTTGATCCTATCGGGACTGCCATCTTCATGCCCGCCATCGTTTGTCTCTTGCTGGCTCTGCAATGGGGTGGTGTCGACTACGACTGGGATGACTCAGTCATCACATCCCTCTTCATGCTCGCTGCCTTTCTTCTCATCGTGTTTGTCTATGTGCAGTACAAGATGGACGAGAACGCCACTGTGCCTCCTCGTATCTTCAAGAAGCGCACCGTCTGGGCTGGCGCCTGGTTCTCATTCAATACGGGCGCGTGTTTCCTCACAGCCATGTACTTCCTGCCAATTTGGTTCCAGGCTGTACAGGGACAAAGCCCTATCATGTCGGGCGTGAGAAACCTCCCGATGCTTCTCGGCATCGTTCTCTGTGCCATGGCCGCCGGTGCAGCCGTCACTGCCTGGGGCTACTACACGCCCTTCATGATCGCCGGCTCAGTCCTCATGGCCATCGGCTTCGGCATCATCACCACATTTGAAGTCGAAACATCATCAGCCAAATGGATAGGCTACCAGCTCATCGCCGGCATTGGCGTAGGCGTTGGTCTTCAGCAATCTCTCATCGCCGTCCAAGTCGTCTGCGAAATGGTCGACGTCCCCACAGCCACAGCCCTCATCGTCTTTGCTCAAACCCTCGGCGGTGCGCTCTGCGTCACAGCTGGTAACACCGTCTTCACCAACACGCTCATCAACAAGATCAATGAGCATGTGCCCGGTCTAGATCCGGCCTTTGTCATTGCGACTGGTGCAACCAACATTCGCAGTGTGATTAGAGAGGAGTGGCTTGATGGAGTGATTCTCGCGTACAACGACGCGTTGACGACGAGTTTCTATGTTGGTGCTGGAACCGCGTCGGCAACGATCATTGGTGCAATGCTGGTGGAGTGGAAGAGCGTCAAGGGTCATGAAATTGAGATGGGAGCGGCTTAGGTAATGGTCTGAAGTGAATGGTGATGGTTGATGTCGGTGTTGAGAGAGGTGACGGGTAGAAAAAGATGAGGAAGGGTAGGGTAGATGATAGCAGAGCGTTCTTACGAATGATGATGATTGTTTGATCTTTAATTTGACTAGATTGTTGTCTCCTGTTGTGTCTTGCTTATACCGAAATGTGCACCTGGAGATCTCAAATTACCCTGCACCTAGAAATATTGCCAGTCTTTATCTCGAGACTTGTTAATCTTACAGTTTTTTACTCCCTTGTCCCTCGTCCGGGATCGTATTCTCCAAGTTCACGTCATTGTTCCTGAGCTGTATCAGAGTCATCACAGTCATGCCCACTACTCATCCTGAACCAAGGGACGCTTCGTATTTAGTCGGAGGTTAGTATACAATTAATGCAAGAGTGAAAGCAAAGAGTCAAGAACAGCATCCATATATACGTTAACAAATAGAAAAAATATAAGTCGGATGTACAATCCCTTCCATGTCAATTCGTAAATACTCACCTCAACTCATTATCACCAATTGAGAAATGTCGTCGCGATTACGCTGTTTCCTTCCATCTTCAAAAATGCAAGCTCTTAAGCTTAAGTAGGTAGAGCCAATGAAATCCTGCGACAAATGCGGGGAGCGGCCGTTCCCGCGGGATATCATGTGACGCACCACAAGTGAGCCGACGCAAAAATGGGGCGATAACAAAACTCAGATCCTCACCAAAACAACACGAAAATGCCTCACCAGCATCACTAACGTCAAAAAGAATCAACCAGGGCTCCACCGGGGATTGAACCCGGGACCTCTCGCACCCAAAGCGAGAATCATACCGCTAGACCATGAAGCCGAATCGTAGTTATTATTCAGACAATTGCAAAAGAACAATATGATCGTAGTGTTGTGCTGGGGGAGAGTCTCCAGCTCCCGCCACACTCTGACTGTCCACTCTCAGAAGCCTGTCAGCAGTTTCCCAGCCTCCTAGTACACGTTCTCATGCTTGCCAAAGCCACTCCTTCCTGTCTGTAATAGGACAACCTATCGTGGTATCTCAACCTCACGGAACTGAAAGCTGGCAACAACATAACAAATGGGAGCAGACGCATTTCTCACGTGACCAGCCACATTCTGTCCTGTTGTAAACATACACGTTGCTCTTCTGGCATACACCTTTTGCTGTGCTGTGTGTCAGTCTGTCAGATGAGGCTTTCCGGACTTTCGGACCCCGCATCACCAATACCGAGTGGGGCCGTCGGTAACCAACCGCCGTACTGAAATAGCACGACAGCTTGTTGCTTAGCAATGCTCATTAGACACAGGACTATATTAGAGTAAAGACAATATAACAGCCTCTTATTGAATCAGAATCCGTCGACAGCCAACCGTACGCGTAGCAAGTGGGGATTCCTCATATCATGCTTTGTTCTGTCGAGCCGCTGCTCTATAATCCCTGCATTTATAAATGATGCAACCAACATGCATATAACCCTAGTCATCATTGTGCCAGTCAGCCCCCATTGAAGTCAGTTTACGCGCCCAAGTAGAGCTGCTCCAAATAGAGCGGGGAAGGATATACGCAACAAAAGCCTTACTAGACTGTATCACAACACAGACTCATGGGTTGGCCTGCTTGATTTAGCAATCGCACTGCACAACTCGCTCTTTACCTCATTCCACTTACTTGATGGATTCCATTGCAACCACCAAGGCCGAGGCGCATGCTCTTTGGAAACTCTTCGTCAAAAAAGGGGCGTTGGTAGAGGACAGTTGGCTTCACATTCAAGCAACTTGACGCTCTGACACGAGTTGACCAAAGCACCAAGGCCGCCATCATCAACGACTCAAAGGTACACCCTTACTGAAATCGCGAGCGGGCGGCGCTCTACGAAAGCCTACGGATCTCTACTACGTTTCTGGAGAGTATAGATTTGAAAACGGAGCTGTTTTCGACCTCCCGTCACTTTCACACTCGCACTTGTCGTTTGAGTATGATAGCATGAAGTCGGAACTTTCCTTAATCGGTGTCGACACTCTTAATATCAATACGACTACGAAGTTCCCGATATTCACTTTGCCGCTATAGAGGGCGGAAGAACCACGCGAACCCAAACGCCATCTCTACCTGGTCGATCGCGATGCCAAGCCAGGTTTGATAGCAAAATACCAGTATAACGCGTCAATTCCACTCGTGGTGCTCTCTGATAAGTATGAAGCTGAGCTCTCCAAAGATAGGCCACGACAAGAGGCAGAGTTATTTCGACGATGGCTCCTTTGATCCAGATACAGAGAGTTTTCTACAGTCCCGGCACTTTTATATAATAACGAATTAAGAGCTGAGTAGCACTTTATTCGCCGCCTACTCAGTTAGTGATTCCGCAGAGAGGACTTGATCGAGAGCGGTGAAGAAAGCCAGTTGATCGATCTTGCAACAGAATTCGGGAATCTAGTTCCTTTAATATTTTATTATTAGTTAATCTCTTCTAAATACATAAAGAAATATAATACATGCCATACCTTGCTATATAAGTTGAGTCTGATCTGTTATCTTGAGGTTCTGTAGGTCCTGTTGCGATATATGGCGAGCTGGCCTTGCTGGCCTCGCTGGTAGGTCTAGCGCTCACGAAAGTGACTGGTTGCAGTCGTAGACTGGAATTCCCCCAAGTAGAATGGTCATGTTATGACGTCTGGCGAGCTTTATCAGTAAGCGTGATTCTATCTATAATAGATCAGGTCAACGCCCGAGCACTTTAATATTTACGTACTTTGTGTTAAGGTGATCTGTACCAGTTTCCTCTCTGGTAAACTTGACTCGGGGTGGCTTTGATGAATATGCTGGCCTTGCTAAGTGGCCTTTAAGCCTGCGTGGCTCTGAGTAAGGAACAAATGATATCTGGGAGACCCTCTTGCACTTGCTCGCCACGCTCATGCAGGGAACCGTGGCATCCTGACAAAGCCTCCGAGTCACGGCGGTGACATGCAGCATGCCATGGAGACCGGATTGTAAGCTATATTGAGTAAGGAATAGATGATGTCTAGGAGACCCTCTGCTGTGTTCTGCAAGGTTCTTGGCGATAAGGCTGTGCAGCTTAGGGTATATTGACGACTTGGGGTCTTATTTGATAGTGTTTATCGTTTGGTTTACGGGTTTTTTAACCCATTTAAGAAGTTCGGAGAATCTAGCGACCTTTTTTGCCACTTCGTCCGCCCCTTTGATGGCCATCATGGCCAGGATAGAAAGATGAGATCTGAAGAGTTGGTTAGAGCTGTGCTGACGTGTAAGAGGAAGCTTGGCCGTGTGACAACTGACAATATTGCCATCATGGCTAGGAACAAAACTCCTACGAGCACAGCTCTAAAATACAACATGAAACCCACAATCCAAACCTTCGCAAAGCCCGACGATCTGAATACAACGCTCCTGAGCTAAGGGCGTGAGGTTCGCAAGTTCGTAAAGAAAACGGACTCGAACGCAAACATGGAAGCGCTAACATCGGGAATAGACACCGATGTGATGATCAACCCGACAGCTCCCGTGCGACCTCATCATGTTTTCATCTCGCCGTCAAGATGTGCCGTGAGACTGTCACCATCACTCAGTGCGCTCCTGAGGGGGCGCCTGTTCTCGCTTTCTACTGCGCAAAGCTTCATCTCGTTGCGAAGGACTGTATCGTCTGTGACGCTGCCAAGGGAAAATGCATTTGCTTCTTTGGTTCCTGTGGCGCTATTGACCGTGAGATTCCGACCAAGGGAATCAATCTCAACAATGTCATCAAGACACGCTGCGCTAAGTGCACCCCAGGGCCAGCCAAAGGGCTAGCTAAGAGGCCAGCATAGACATGAGAATAGTACCATGATTGAACAACAAAACGAGGAGACTATATTAAAACGGTCCAACTAACAGCCCGGCTAACAGCCTAGCTAACAGCCTAGCCAATAGCCTAGCACAGACATGAGAATGGTACTATAATTAAATAATAAAATAAGGAGACTATATTAAAACAGTTTTATAATTAGGGCTAGCTAATAGGCTAGCTAACAGGCTAGTATAGATATGAGAATAGTACCATAATTAAATAATAAAATAAGAAGATTATATTAAAACAGTTCAACAATCAGGGCCAGCCAGGGGGCCAGCCAAGGGGCCAAAATCATGTCACTAACATTGTGCTCTCAGAAGCCACTGGAACCATTGTACGCCCTTTCTGTAAGCGAGTATGTGAACAGACATGAGAATAGTACCATGATCGAGCAACGAAACGAGGAGACTATACTGAAACGGTTCAATGATCGGGGCCAGCCAATGGGCCAGCCAAGGGACGCTGCTCCGAATGCACTCCAGCCAGTCAAGGCACACTGCGCTGAATGAACTCCAAGGACAGCCAAGGGGGCCAGCCAAGCGTTGGTAGTCCACTCATCAGCGGGAGAGGAAGCAGGCACGGCAGCGTTGGTAGTCCACTCATCTTAGGACCTACAGCTTCATGACGCCAAACACCTAGTCAACGCTATTTGCGACCTCTTGTCATCGGCTACTCCAAATCACCTCTTCCGTGATCAATGTCGTGAAGTCTCAGAGCTTAGAGCCAGCAACAAGGCATTGATGATGAGTCTTCACAGAGATCTGCTGTGTGGTGACGGTAAAGAATTCTCAAGCTATCCTAATTTTAATAAAGCTCTACTAAAATAATATAAGTGATAAGTTCGCCCTAAGGATGTGGCTTCTTCTCAGTAGCAGTAGGCGGGGGTGTGGTGCGCAGTCGCCACAGCGTCCCTTCTTGCATCCTTCACAAAGTTCCCTCTCATGGTTTAACTGGGGTTCGACCTCAATATTAGGCGGCTCAGCATCAACCCTATTCCACCTCTTGATATGGAATGTCACTCTGTCTGTATAGGCCAACCTTCCGAGGTCTTCTTCAAGGTTCTTGGCGATAAAGATGTGAAGCTCAGGGTGCATTGAAGGCTTTGACTCTTGTTTGTTCGCGACGGTGTCGTTTTTCTCTTTGTCTCTGTAGTCGCCCTGAACGATATGTTAGAAAAATGTGGTGTAGCAGCATCAGTTGGAGGGGGGGGACGGCATGACTGCGAGATAACGAATATGAGCCACATCATCGGGCCATGGTGCTGGTGCTGGTGCTGCCATTGCTAATCACATCACCCATAAATATGTCTTTCAACTCCAAGAGACCTACATATTTGACGCTCCCCTCGACAAGATCTGTTGCGACCTTCCAAATCAGCGCAGGTGGTTGAAAGCGCTCAACCTCTTTTAGCTTGTTGTCAAATCTCACATGTCTTAAACATGAGTCCGTATGAGTACATTATTGCGCTCGTTTTCATTCTTAAATCGGACCGTTGGGGGAAATGCCGGTCCTATAGTCGCGGGGATTGAATTGATGCTTAAAGCTCATGACGTCTCAACGAGACATGGCAAGCCAAGAAACTGAAAAAGGTCGCGGGGATTTGTCGACTGTATCGATCCATGCCTAAGCAGTGTGTGATGTGTCCCCTGAATATTCACCTACCTATTAGCAAACTCTCGCAAAAGCATCGGTTTCATGACATATAGAGGTGAAGGTCGTTCCTGTTACTGTCTCTTTCTCTCTGGGAGAAGAAACCTGACTAAATGGACTACTCTGTGCCTGCTTATATAAAGTGGTTGACAGTTTGCAAGAAGGTTTAGCTAGCCTGTTGCCAGATCCAGGTAGTTAATTAGAGACAGATGCTGGCAGATGAGAAATATTGCTAGTAGAGAATGGCGTAAGTGCAGACGGGGTAGGTGTGAAGGGTTAACAGCGGGGGACTTGACTGTTAACATATACCCTTATTTCATCCTCCTCTCCACTGTTATAGGATAATGGGGCAATCTCATAGGAAGAGGCGAGAAGTAAATACCTGGCCATGGCAGCCAAAGGGTTCTGCCGCTTTAGTCTTGTAGAAAATTATTAACAGATGAAACAGAAAAGTCCGGGGGCGAATGTAGATGTGGTTTACTAGTGCCTCAGGCAATTACTCATGAAATCGCTAAAGGTAGACTTTGTGTGACGGAAGAGGGCAAGGGCGAGATCGCACCTCCTCAGTTTGTTGCTTTGATGAAGCTCTTCCTGGCGATAAAGAAAGTAGACAGCCTCCAGCACCAGTATAGCTTACTTATTAGGCACAACGGTCACATGCACTTCAGCCAGCGCAAAGCCGACCCTCAGGTCCCACTTCACAGCTCAATTAACTTAACCTTGACACACACTTCACAGGGACCGTAACAGCACCGCCTCACTATGACGGGCTTTAGAGGGACAGGGCGGGCAGCGGAGGCAAAAACCACTGAAAGTGAAAGTGTCGAGTTGGAAGTCACAGACATTAACACTGATCCTGGAGCCCATACATATGTCTTGCTCTTGACAATTACTCTATATCTACAGAAACCAGAAAGAGCTTTTCTAATAAGAGCAGAAAGCCTTTGATTTGCTTTTTCGAGAGCGGGGATCTCTACCTACAGATGGGATAGAACCCAGGACAGCTCATACTTATCAATCCCTCCCCAGGAAGCCCTCAAGCCACATATCTCTCTACTCAAGCAGATCGTTTCCCTCAACCAGAAAGTCACCGAAGATGGCGGCAACTGGACTATCGAGCTACTAGATAATGACCGGTATAAAGTTGTGCGGATTCATCTCTTGACATTTACAGTCATCGTGGTGCATGACGTCCTTAGTATCTATTAAACCAGAAACTGTTACATGCAGTATTGGGGGGGCTTGTTGAGATTAGCGGGATTATGATAAGGTAATGACAGTAAGAAGTACAATAAAAGTTGAAGATAAGATGTTGAGGTTGGACTGGAAGAAGAAAGGCATAATGGGTTGCGGATTGGAAGAAGGTTGGTGAATAGAACTTCGAAGTCTAACTTGACTGCCTGGCGCTGTGCAGTGACGTGATGAAGGCTATCGATAAATATCCTGACTGATAAGACTAGTTGCATGTGAATGTAGAAAGAATTAAGATGTGGCGTGTAAGTCAGTTACTGGAGGTTGCAACTACCAAATAGAGAGATCCCTGCTCCCTCTTATATGAATTGAAATCCACAGTTCTGTCATCTTAATCCTTCCGAACGCGATAGTTGAGCCTTGGAAAAGTGTGACGCTGGCGATTGGTCTATTTTGGAAGCTTCCTGGCATTGACGGCTTTGTTCTGGGGGATAGTGCAAAATTCTTGAATACTGGCTAAACCGTTGTAATCTGTCTGAGAATGCTGTCAATGATACGGTTTGGGGAAGCGTAGATGTAGACTTGTTGAGACGGGTTGAGGCATTTGAGGACGGTTTCTACAGTCTGGGGTTGGCTTTAGTATTTCTGGCTGGCGGCTGGTAAGAGTGCCATTCTTATATGAAGAGTTGGGGGCACCATGATATAAAAGTCTAAGACACAACTACGCGTTGGAATAGACCTATGAAACCTCGGACATTGAGTTGTCCGATGATGGGGTAGAAAGAGGGGAATAAAGAGTGCCTGGAGATGTCCATTCTGAAATGGAAGGATGCTAGCTCTCGTTGCCTACCTGAGCTACCCACCTTACCCAGGCGGATATCTACCCTCGAAGCTGGGTACAAGCTGGCGAAACGCTCGTAGCGATGATATAAGAGTTGAGACAAGTGGCCAGCCCATAATAGAAAGTTTCGCGAGGCAGTCAGCTTAATAACTATTTGGACGACGGGTTGGGGGATGGGCCATGCTTCGTGTATCAACTGGAGTAGCATGACGCTGGAGCAAATTGGGTACCTGTATGTGTATGTAAGGAGGGAGAGACTATATGCATCTTACAATATTATTATCACCAATGCTGAGTCCATACAACAACACGCTGCACTGTTCACTCTATTTTATGCCATTAAAAGCTCTAGATGTTGATTCTGAGCAATGATTTATCAAATCTACCAAAGCCAACACAACTTGCCAGGCCCCTTATTCTCCAATGCAATCATGGGAAAGGATCTCTGCAAAGTCTGCAACAAAAGAGAGTCCAACCGAACTCTATCACTCAACACCGCGCAGCGGAAAAGAGAGGTGGTTGTGAAACTCATCCCACTTGATAGAGAACAGCCCCTTGAAGTTGCCATCCCGAAGAATCTTGCAGTCCTCTTTGTGGCCGTTTTCCTTCCACCCACGAAGCTGACACTTCTGGCTGCAGTACCAAAAGAAACCGCACTTGGCACACTTCATCAGCTTAGCTGCCGTGTTGTTGCATCCGTGGCAGGTTCTCATCCCGTCGGTGAGGGTAGCGTGAGTTTGAATTTTGTCGCTGAGCTGCATCATGCCGTCGAGGGAGATCGGAAAGATCTGAAAAGGGATTAGTATGAGAAGACCTGGAGAGAGAGAATACAAACCTTGAGGTACTCGAGGTCCTCATGTCGGATGCCGATGCTCATGTCCATGAAGAGATGCTTGACAGCGTAGAAGCAGACTACAGTGTTTCCGACCTGAAGGTTTGAGGGGCCGAGTTCAACACCTCGGGCCTCCGTGTAGATAAAGATCGGAATCTCTAGACCATCGCGGTCCTTGACGGTGAGTCTAACGCGGAAAAGGATGTCGACCTCAACGATCTCACCGATGAAGACCCAGTGCTTGCGAGGCTCCCAGAAACCGTTGTCTCGCTCGCGGTAGTAGTCAGTGTCGAGCTCATTGTCCCAGGCGAGGTCTTCGAAGCCAGGGAAGTGCTTTTTGTCCTGCAGATTCGCGAGTTGGGTGCTGTTGGAAGCCATGATGCCCGGTAGCCAGGGATGGCTTGATGTCACTCGTTAAGAACTTCGTGCAGACTTGTGAAGATAGGAAAAGATTTGGGGGAATTGGAGAAGAGAAGTGGAAGATGGGGGAGAGGGAACTAGGAAGAATTTATGGCAAGGTGGTGGGGACGTAGGCCGTTTGGATACGGCTGGGTGCAGCGTTTGTCGGCCCCCTGCAGTGCAATAAACAAACACACAGCTTGGGTCTCTCCTTACAATGAATGGCCTCCAATGGGTAAGAGGCTTCCTAAGTCTGACTGGTAACCGATTTCCAGCCTATGGTTTAAATGACTCTATAGTTGTCATGTTTGTATGAGGTTCTTCTCTGTGGTTGATATCTTCTATTTAGTGGTAATGATTTCTGGTATGATAGTGCAGGCAACAGAGCTTCTATATCAGTAACTGCAATGCAGTAAGAGTGATTTATCTTCACAAAGATCATGATATTACTGATAGAGTTAGTAACTCCCGCCATCATGCTAGTCTACACCAGTGTTGGGATCAGCATTGCATGGTTGGTATAAGAAAGGAGGGAAAACCGGCAAAAAGATAACTCTTCCGCTTCAAGGCATCGAACCTCGGGCCTCTTTGCAGTAAGGAAGACCCCTCCGGAGAGAGCCCTGAAGTCAGTAGTGTAAAGCGCGCTGCCGCTAGGCAAAAGCGAATGTCAGAATGCTACGGATGAGATGTGTGTCTTTGCTTTACGTAGGTAGGTAGGTAGGCTGGAATAGTGAGTTTAACAATATATAGTTGATGTAAGAAATAGTGAGAAATGGCAAAAATATAACTCTTCCGCTCCCCGGATTCGAACCGAGAACTATTCGCAGTGAGGAGGTGACTCCCGAAGAAGTCCCTTAAGGGGTGAACCTGGAAAACGCGAAATGTGCTACCATTACACCAGAGCGGACTTTTTTTGATTGTTGATTGTGAGATATGTATTTCAGGCCACCTCTTTCTCCGATCCTGGTGTTATAACCGTGGGACAGGCAGACGATGAAGTCATAGGCAAAAGAGACCTTAGCAGCATCCTCAACGCGATGCCGTTGCTCGTCATGCGAGGCTGTCTCCCATGATGTTCCGACGAGACCGTCCACAATATTCTCAAAAACTGTGCCATTGAAGAGAACGGGCTCCTACATGAGAACAGAACTGTTAGCGACGGGATGATGAAACCAGGTGGAGCTTCCTATCCTACCTGTTGCACAAGACGGATGTTAGTACGGAGCCAGTGTAAGTTCAAGCCCTTGATATCTTTGCCATCCAGTCTGATGGTACCAGCTGTTGGGTCATACCAGCGCTCTAAAAGGCCAATGACGGTGCTCTTCCCTGACCCGCTGGTTCCCTATTTTGCATCATGACGTTAGCTACTAAGAGATGTAGAGAAAAGAAGTGAAGACAGTAATTAAATTACAACCAAGGCTGTGACCTTGCCTGCCGGAATATGTAGACTCAACTTATCAAGAACGGTAACATCTGGTCTCGTAGGATACCTGAAGGAGACGTCGTGGGGCTCAACATCACAGACAAGACTGTCAGGCCTTTCGCCCGAGTCATCGAAGCGATCAATTGCCGACTGCCTGTCAATCAACCTAAAGAGTTCTGTCGCAGCGCGGCTAAACATGACCATCTGCGGCGCGATAGACATGACCGTACTCGCACCGATGATGACTGAGAAGAGAACACTAATCCAAGTTAGAAAGCAAAGACATGCTGGGACTCAACAAACACAGAACTGACGTGAAAACGGTGCCAAGGTCAGGAACTTGTCCGCGGTTGACCATCGCTATTCCCTGCCAAAACGCCAGCCCCATGGCGGCATGGACGATGAAATACTCGCCACCGAAGAGGATGCCGTAGATCCTATTCTTCTTCATACCGAGTCGGAATGAGGTTTCAAGAAAGGAATCGTACCGACTAACCACCCTCTCCCGAAGATCAAAAGCGTGGACAGTGCGAACCCCTGCGAGTATTGTTTCGGCATAGCTGCCTGCCTCGGCATGGATTTTGAGAATATCAGTTTCAATCTGCGCATCCAAGCCTGCAACGCCTCCAACGACGATCAGCAGTACAGGGAACATGCCGATGATGATCAAGGTGAGCTTCCACTGGCTTATAAAGTCAATTACGAAGGCAGCGATGAAGGTGGCCATGGCTTGTACAAGCATGCCGATCTTCTCGCCGATCCCGGCTTGTATAAACTTACCGTTGGATGTAGCTTGCATGGAGATAGATCCTTGGATCTGGTCGAAGAAGCCGATTTCCTGACTGAACGCGGCGCGGAGGTACTCGTGTCGAATATTGCAAGTCAGACGTTGGCCGACAAACGTGAACAGGGAGGCATATATGTAGGTACATGCAAATCGCGCAATGCCCATGTAAACAAACTAGAGGTTGCGAAAAAGAAGAGCGTGTTAGTCGTTGTAGATATCTCGGTCGTTGTTGTTCTCTACGCGGTTCTCTGGACAGCGGACATGAAACCAGCAGGCTCGGATGTATGAGAGTCGCTCAACAACGAAATGAACTGGCCAACAACAAGGTTTACTATGGCTAGCGCGATGCCGGAGGCGATGGAGGCGATGATGGCGATTGATTCGAGAACGTAGTCTGTCGTCTGACCGAATGTAAAGACTCTCTACGAGTGAGCATGGTCAATATACTGTACACAGTGGGACTTTTATAAAAGTTGGTCATCATCGCAACGTACCATGAAGTCACGGAAGCTCGAAGACTCACTTGAGCTGTCCTCAGAGGTCGAAATTTCATCGCTTTCCCCAGCGTCGCGTACATCGTTCGGGCGGAAATCGATAGATGCAGCCATTATATGGGAGTAATGGCGAGATTAAATAGAATAGATAAAATTAATAGACAAGATATATAAGACAAAGAGTGATTTATTCTGTAGGCAGTTTGACTTATCAAGAGATGGTAGAGACTGGACAACTGTAGTTGGGGATAAGAGAGTCGACTGGGCATTCTCTGGTCGGCATCATTGGTTTGTATAGTTATTGGCATTCCTCCTGCCTTCCAACAGCCAATCTTTTGTTGTCACCGGCCCCCATCGAATGATTATCCGATGACTCCCTACCGCTGAACGGAAGTCATGGCTCCCTGGCGCTACATTGAGGGTCTGTCGGGCTCCGGAGACCGGACGGCCGACCCAACACGGTGATGTCGAGAGACCTTGTGTCCATTGATTCCACTTCCGACCACCCTAGCGAAAGTAAAGGAGTTCATGGAGTCGGTTCTCACAGTTACGAGTCAGGTCTCCTCCGTAGTGGCGATGCGCTAGGGAGTTGAGTATGGAGAAGGGACGCCACCAAGGCTTCGCGCTGTCTTCGGCCCCCGGAGACCCGGCCCCCGGCTCCGTCGACGCAAAAGCTCACATAGTGGGCCGGGTTGATATGTTGAAACACGGCGATGACTATTCCGGCAACAGATATCTACCTGTTAGTCTAGACCCTAGTTCGGAAGTCCCGAATGGTGTGTTTGGTCGCTTTTCTGTTAGCTGGTTTGATCTATTTAATGTCTAGCACATCTCCGACCAAGGTCCTATTAGTTGAACAAACACCACAACAATAATCCCATCCAGGTTTCGTCAATAGCTAACATGGGAATCAAAGTCATCATAGTCGGAGGCAGCGTATCGGGCCTGTCTTTGGCCAACATGCTCGAGAAGTTCAACATCGAATATGTACTCCTCGAGGCACATCCAACGATCGCCCCCCAGCTTGGAGCGAGCATGGGTCTTCTCCCTGGTGGCTTACGCATCCTCGACCAGCTCGGCTGCTACGACCGCGTGCGGGAAATAGTCGGAGACTGTTGTTATTACCAACCAAGCCTTCGTCTCTTCAATGGCAAGATATTGAACAAGAAGAAGCCCAGAACCTTTTCTGAGCAGTTAGAGGACAGGTATGTCCTTGAAATTGAGAACTAGTTGAATACACTGACCCAAGTGTTTCAGAACCGGATATCCCCAGATCTTCATCGATCGGCAGATGCTCCTTCAGATTCTTTTCGACAACATCCAGTCCAAGGATAGAGTGATGACGCGGAAGCGCGTTGTGCGCGTCGAAACAGCCGAGAACCACGTCTGCATCCATACTCAAGACGGCTGTACTTATACTGGAGACATTGTTGTCGGTGCTGATGGGGTCCATAGCGCTGTCAGAAAGGAGATGTGGCGAAACGGCGTCGAATCAGATCCAGACTCATTCCGGCCAGACGAGGACAAAGGTTGGTGATCCCGAATTTATTAGCAATGTTGTTGTGAACTAACCAATGGCTCTCCTTCTCTAGCGCTTGCGGCCGACTCAAAATGCATCTTTGGCATTTCCAAACGGCCAAAGTCCCTACCTGCTTCTGCTTTGCAAATCAACTCATTCTTTGACGGTCGCAACTACATGATGCTCTCAGCACCAGGGGATCGACTCTATTGGTTTATGTTCCAGGATATGGACAGAACTACTGGCAGTGAGATTCCCAGATTCACAACCGAGGACGAGGTCAATCTCGCAAGAAAACACTTTGATGATCAAGTCACAGCGTGCACAACCTTTGGGGACGTGTACGAAAATCGATTGCAAACGGCACTCGTCTCTCTTGAGGAGCACGTTTTTGCTCGGTGGTATTTCCGGAGAATAATCACCATTGGAGACGCAGCTCACAAGGTATGAAGCATCAGCATCAGCTCAGGTCATGGAAATAGTTAACGTGTGCGTGCAGGTTCACCCCAACACTGCCCAAGGCGGCAACGGCGCTATCGAAACGTCTGCAGTTCTTCTAAACACTCTCTTACGGCGATTAGACGATACATCGAAACTGTCAGAACAGGATATCGAGGACGTTTTCGCCGAGGTTCAAACCAAACGTTTTGCCCGCGCCGCGAATGCTCTCGAACAAGGGCGCCACACATCATCAATCTCGACGTGCGATACGTTCGCCTCTAGACTCTTCGTACACTATTTACTGCCCTGGTTTGGGGATCGTATAATTATGTGGCTCGCCGTCAAGCACGCCGAGACTGGCCCTGTGCTCGAGCGGCTGCCTATTCCCAATCGGCATGGCGTCACTTTGAAGCACGCTGGTACTGTCAAGAGACCTCGGAGCTTAAAGGTCCCGTGGGGGCTCGGAGCCTTTGGAGCAACGGTTTTTGCAATGCTTTTTTACTTTACTAGAGGATCGGATTGGATTAGCTCTTTTGCGACATTTTTTAGAGGGTATCGAAGCTGTCTGTAAGCCATTAAGGATGATTGCTCTTTTTCTTAGACTTTTCCTAGATATTAGATAAGATCAGATCAGACCCAATTAGATTTGCTCTTTATGCTGTTTAAATGATCAAATAGTGGCCAAGAGACACTTTGAAACTAATTGTAGCAAACTTTACTAGAACAGCTCTCGACGCAAGCATCCTAGATATTGACTCTGAGGTTGGAACTGACTATCTCAGTTTCTCTATTCTACAAGATGACATATAAACCCTTCACAGTCTTGTATTGATAACAGGCAAGCTCATGAAAAGAACGTTGTGATGAACCTTACAGTGCTGTTATAGTTATTCCTTATCTTCGTCATGCTATCTAGCTTGCAGGTGAAAAGCGATCAGGGAAAGTCCCAAAAGACTGCATCAGAGCTTCATTACTATAGAACCACTCTTCCAACTGTGCTCCATGCCCTGTGCGAATCATTGGGTTCATCAACATGGGCCCGGTGGTCACTGTATCTCCACCGCTTGTGGCATCGAGGTCGTGGTCAAATCCCAGCCCTTGCTGCTGGTTACCATCGCCCCCCCACGAGGTTTGCATGCCCAGTAACTTGAGATACGTATCCATTTCTTCAGTATCCTGTGGGTGAACGTCGCGCGAGGCTGAGAGCTCAACATAGCGAGTGGCAACGCTGTAGAGGACCTGGAATACTCGATGCAACTTGGTTGCAGCGCTCGAGGCAGCGGCAGCAGGTTGGATAGAAGCGACAAAGGTGTGGAGGCGGTTGGGGTCTTCCTTGTCTTGGGCTTCAATTACCTGGCAGAAGATGACGATAAAGGGAATGAATGGAGCGAAGAGAAGAGTCCTGCTTCTGTTAATATTCCGAACTGAAGCTTAGTCGAGTCAGTGACACGCACCAATGAACATAGGTTGGGAATAAGTCTTGACTGCTCCTTTCGATAATCTCTAGGCAATCATGATGCCTGTGGAGAGTAGCTCTAGCAGCTTCGACGCAATTGGGACTGAACGTTGTTAGAGCCCCAGTCCGTTGTGGAGCGGCTCGGTAGACGAGAGTAAGCAGTGACAGTCGAAGGATGTCGTCTGAGACGGCGAAGAAATCCATCAAGTCCTTGCCAGAATTATCTTTAGAGATCTGGATCAAATCCTTCTAAAATTAATAGATCAGACGGATGGTGTATTTGCAGTTTGGGCTCTGTATACTTACATGAGTTTCTTTCGTGGCCTGCTCCAACATGTGTAGATCGTTCACAAGAAGCTGAACCCGAGTATGTCTGACGTGCTCAGGCTGGGCAATAGCTTCGGGGCAATACAGAAGCTCGTAGATATTGCCCTGACAGCGCGCAGCTTCAATCCAGAGTACGAAATACGCCATGACTGGTTCTTGGTGGGGATCACTGATTGCCGGTCGGTGTGTTGTGACATCCCAGTCGGGAATTGTGGATGCTCGACCAAGGCGAAGGCACAGACTCTTATCGAGGAAGTAGTTAATCCAGAACAGAAACTTCCTAAACTTAGCGTCATCGCTGTTATCTGTATCGGGTATTCTGTGATAGCCCAACGTCTGGCACACCTCTGAGGCCTTGCTGGACAATGCCCAGGAGAGATATGGTTTCGAGAGCTCGATCGCGTGCCAAGCCTATTGTCTGGTCAAGATAGATGCTAACTTTGATTTTGGTTTCAACTTACACCAAAGAGCAGAGCCGTTATAGCCTCTGGCGTTGTCGGCAGATGAAGTGGCAAATCATAAAGTGCTGTCTCAAGGTTCTCGCGGCACATACGGGCATAGCCTAGACAAGTGTCCCTTTGACCTGAAGAGACATGATAGCTATAGTCTGAGAAAAGAGAATAAAGGCCAGCGTTGGCAATTATGAAGTCCATCTCGGAGAAAGTATCGGAGAAGTAAACCTGGAGGCAAATATCGGTGAAGTCTCGCATGAGCATGAACTCGTATATGAAGCCTGTTCCTGCCAGCCTCTGACCTGTTGATGACTTATTAGACTATAGTGGTACAGTAGAAAACGGATCATGTCACCTACTCTTTGCAATTCGAATCAGCTCAACTGCCTTTTCAATAGGAGGCAGCTCATAACCCGATGGGCGTGGGCGTTGGCTCGGTCGGGAGTGAGGGTACGCCATTTCATTAGCGAACGTTTGCTCTTTCAGTGTTCCAACGACGTGTGACAGTGCGTCCAGTGTGTTTCTCATGTCTGGGCCAAAACCGGGGCTGGGCTCGGCGCTTGCGACTTGATGCATCAAGTTGCTAGCAAACGCAGAGTGGGCGGCTAATGAGGACTCTCCTTCAACACCTAACATCGCAGAAGGCGTTTGCTGGATATTATGGCTCGATGGACTTGAAGGAACTGTCGATACGTGCGCAGCTCGTGTCGGTAAAGCGGCACAACATCGACTGGGTTATTCATTTTTGAGATCATGGAGTAGGCCAAGGACTTGGTCCATGCGACGATCGAGCTGGTCAATTTTCTTCTCACTGAATGAAATATGATGTTGTCAGATGCTCAAGAGTAGATGATATTGATTAGAGATAGCATGAGATTTTAAAGTGACGTACTACTGTGGGGTGACTAGGATGCGGTTGCGTTTCTCCCTAGGTTTCTTTTTGGTAACGACACATTCGAGTTTGGTGTTAATGCAGTGAGAGCATGGGTACTGCCTATCACAGCGGATCTATCATGCAGACTGTAAGCGCTGAGTGTCCGGGGATAGCCTTTAGAAAGCACTGGAGCTAGGGTATGGCATGAATGAGGCAGAGAGGTGCTGTCTGCATACCTTGCGAACGCGGCAGTTCTCGCACTATGAATAAGTCAGCTTCGCCATCGGATGAATAGTCCAAGATCATGAGTTATGATAGTGTAGAACTAACTGCAGGTCGAATGTGGACGTTGGAACTTGGTGACGGGGCCGCTAGCGTGTCGTCACCGTGAGCAGCTGTATCCGTATCCATGAAGAATGAGAGGACAGGAGACCGGCATGCAGGCGAGTGGCGGGGAACTGGGATCGCGGGCAGCGACAGGAAACACGGAACTTGGGACCGTCAGAACGATATTGGCCCAAAACCCGCGAGATGACAATGGCGAGTGTACGAGTCATACCGAGTGCGGGCATCGGGGCCCGGAGATCCAGGTGCCGAGTAGCTTACATGAATATCCATATGCAATTGGTCCAGGTTACGGAAGACTATAGGGCTCAGTGGCTCAAAAGTCATTTCGTAGTAGGCCGACCCCCCCCCCGTAGGGCGCCCTAGGTTACATTTGTATCTATCTGATTTTTGAATTGAATTATTGTAGGCCCCTTACATAAGCCAAAGTAGGCCCTTTAGGGTCACGTAATAACGTAATATACATTTCCTTGCAATCCTAGCTTTAGCTTCATTTTCTTCCTCTAAAATTAATACGCCTTACAAGGTAAGAATTCCTTACTTTCCCTTACCTGCATATACCTGCAATAGCTTTATATAACTTAATAAATGTATTTTTAGAATTACATACTTCTAATCTTTTATATAATGCTATTTTTATTCCCTTATAAGCACTTTACCCTACCTAATTTAGCACCTATATTATAGCGCTTATGCAGGTAACTTTTACTTTATATAAACCTATTTCTTACCTTATATATATCTTTAATTAATGCTATATAGCCTTTATTATTTTTATATAATTAAGAGCTTTATTTTTATATACCTTTTATTCTATTATATATGCATTTAATACATTTAATTTATAGCTAACTGCTAATATTTTTCTTATAGTATTAATACTCTCCTTTAAA
The DNA here is from genome assembly GCA_013183765.1 of Fusarium xylarioides. Taxonomy (NCBI): domain Eukaryota; kingdom Fungi; phylum Ascomycota; class Sordariomycetes; order Hypocreales; family Nectriaceae; genus Fusarium; species Fusarium xylarioides. The sequence goes on from SRZU01000182.1 coordinate 43,549, forward strand.
CTAATTCTATTTATATAAATATATATATAACTTAATCTAAGTATTATACTATTTAAGCTAAAGCTAAAGCTAAAGAAGCATAAGATAAAGCTTAAAAAGGAAGTGTAATTAGCTAAAGAGGCTAAGGACCTGCATAAAGCTAAAGAGGAAGCTATAGCTGTAAAGGAGGCCTAAAAGAAGAAGAATAATGCAGCTAAGAAGAGAGCTAAAATAGTAAGAAAGAAGACTAAAGAAGCTAAAAAGGTAAAAAAGGAAGCTAAAGAAGCTACTAAGAAGGACTTTAAGAAAGATAATTCTAACTCTAGTAGTAAAGATAACTTTAATAGTAATAAAGTTAATTATATTAGCTATATTATAGTATATAATTAAGATAAAAACTATTTAATTTAAAAGAAGCTTTTATAAAAGGATTTAAGTAACTGCTTTAAGTATTTTCTTAAGGAAATCTATAATAAAGGTACTAGTAATTTTAACTAGACTATTAAATAATTTATTATATAACCTAATTTAACTATTTAGATTTTCTATTATACTTTAAAGAAGTATAACTATAAAGGTATTAAGGCTATTTACCTTAATATTTAAGGTATAAGTTATATGCTATATAAAGCTTTATATTATATTATATTAACTTATTTAGAAACCTATTAAGCTTTATAAACTTAAGCTATAAGAGTTTAAAAAGGGAACTATAGACCTCTATACTATAATATTCTCTTCTTAAAATACTAATGCTATACTTTACTACTTCTATAGTATTTTATAATCTAAATTAGAAGTCTATAATAAGTATAAGAAGGAGAATAAAGCTCTTATTAAATATTATATTTACCTTTTTAAGCTTACTAGGTATACTAACTGTAATTAGAACTATTTAAAGCCTTAATACTTCTTTTCTTATATATAGTACTATATATAGACTTATTTACTTTTATACTAACTCTTAAATAGCTTTTAAGTATAAATATAATAATAGTAATAATAATAGTAAATTAAAGCTAGATAGTATTATAAAGGCTACTATAGAGCTTCTTAATTTACTTAATTATATTACCTACTAGTTGCTTTTTAAATTCTTTAAAAGAGCTATTAACTCTATAAAGGGTAAGAAGAAGAAAGCTAAGAAAAGCAAAAACTAAAGTAATTATATACCTTATAAGCTACTTTAAAATAATACTAATATTAATATAGCTATAGTAGCTTAATCTTTATCTTTATTATTTTTAAAGATATAATTTAATAATTAATAATGCTATAATAAGCATTTTAAGTATATAATAGAGTTTATAGTAGTATATTAAGTACTATAGAATACTATAATATACTTAGGGAAAAGGTTTTTATTAGCATACTAGGTACTATAGAGCAGTATAGTATATATAGTCTAGGGTAAAAAGTTTTTTAATTGCTTTATCTTATCTTTTAATAAAATGCTATAATTAGTAAGGTTATTAAGGTTATATAACCTTTTACTAGTATATATAGTCTTAAAATGCTATATAAGCTTTTTTACCTAGCACTCTTTCTTTTTTATATAAGATACTACAAGCCCCTATAATAAGTATATTTAGTTGCCTCCTAAAAGACTTAATGCTATTTTGCTTTTAAATTAAATAATAGAGGGATATTAAGCAATATACTGCAAATAAGCTTATAAAGCGCATATTAGCAGAGTTTAATATATCTATATCCTATATAACATTAAATTAATACTTTAAAATATAGCAAGAAGATTAATTAACATTAATTACTAAATAAGCCTATATAGAAGATACTAAAGCCCTATAAAGCTATATTAAAGAGCTCTTTTTTTATAATATTCTTAAAGATAAGAATATCCTATGCTAACTATAGAAGAAGGGCTTTATAGTTATACTTATAGGCTTAAAGAGGATATAATAAGACCTTAATATATATTAATGTTCTACTTCTAAGCAAAAAGCAATACAATTAGCTAAATTGCATAAATTCTTTAAGAATAATGCCTTACTAAGCATTAAGCTTTAAACATTCAGTTAAACCTATCTCTATACCTATATCTGCTAGCAAGAACTATCTCTTAGTAGAGATACTATATATAAAGCCTTTTAAAGCTTTTTACTTATAAATATCTCTAATTAATAGAATATAATGTAGCATTACTAAATAGAATAGATAGCTTTAGGCCTTAACTTTATATAGTTAATTAATGCTTATAATAAGCTAAAGGCCTAGGGTATAGGTATATATGCTTTTATTAATACTTACTTATAGTATATTATATAGCTCTATATAAGTGTATTAGCTAATATATTATGCAGCATGCTTAAGTAATATCTTTATGTTATTAAAGGCTAAGGTTATATGCCTCTTATAATCTAATCTAATTATAGTAATAAAACCCTCCTTATAGCTAGTATATATTATTACCTTTTGCAATTGCATAATACTATAGGAGGTAATATAGATTAATTTATCTAATTTAATAATTGCTAGATATATAGCAAAAGTATATAAAATAAAAGGATTAAGAGCTAGTAGTGTTAACTAAATGACAGTCAGGCAGGTTACTGGCGTGTATATAGCCCTATATAGCCCTATATACTTATATATACTAACTATAAATAGGCATTTTTTGCTAGAATTACTGCTAAAGGTAACTTTTTACTAGATTCTATTCTAGATTAAGTTGCAATTCTATATCTCTATATGCTAATAATATGTATAGAGCTCTCTGAGTTTGTAATGCTTTAGAATTTGCACTATATACGTAAATAACCTACTAGGCTACATGTTGTTTCTAGTTAGCCTTAGGTCTTATACTATTAACTAGAGGCCTGAAAAGTAGAAGACTTTGCTTTCCCTATCCCTTCTGATTAACTACAGACAATTATAAAGCTTTACAATAACAATTAGATTAATATTAATGCATATCTACCTAAAGATACAATTAAAGTATATAATAAGATTCTTAAGGGGGAAGTCTTTCCTACTAAAAGCCTTAATAGCCTAAAATACTCTATATACCTATTCTTATAGAGCTAATTAGAAGAGTATATGCTTAATAGGCATTAACTAGCTATTAGACTCCTTCTAATACCTATAGGAAGGATTAATTACATATAGGATTATTTAGCTACTTGCAATATTAATATTATAACCTTAAACTAAGAAGCAGTTAATACTAATAAGATTAACTTTATATAGCCTTATATAATATAAAAGAAGGTATTATATATATATATTACTACTTAAACCTCTATAATAATGCTATATTTTACTTAAAGTAAGTATTAGTTTCTATAGCCTCCTCCTTTACCTCTTCTATATAATTTATTTCTTCTATACTATTTAGAAATGCCTTAAATGCAGCTAAAGTAAAGCTCTTTATATTACTTTTATTTCCCTCCTCTTTTATAACTAACTTTTAAGGTATTTTAACTTTAATCTTATCTTTTATACCCTTTTCCTTCTTAGTAGGCTATATTACCTTCTTCTTTATCTCCTTTTTCTTCTTTATTCCCTTCTCTTACTTTAGCTTAGTTATGCATTTAGAAGTACTTCTTTTTACTTCTATTAATTCTACTTACTTAATATATCTCTTAGGAGGGTAAATAGTAGTATCCTCTTTTAAATTATCTTATTTATTAAAATAGAAGAATAAAAGGTTAATAGAAATCTTAGCTCTTAAAGGGAGTAAAACATTTACCTTATTAAAGAAATCCTTTAATTATACTATATTATATATAATATTATTAAAGTATTTAAGCCTATATAAGCTTATAGTAGTATTAAACTTAAAAATAAGCTTTTACTCTATTGCATCTAGTAATGCCTAGAAGCTTAATATAAGAAATATAACTATAGCAGCATATAATAAGTATAAAGTAGTTAGTATAACCTTAATCTTACTCTTATAGCTAAAGGACCTAGTAGGAGGCCTATTATATTTTATAATAGCTATACTAGTAACTATATTCTTAACCCTAGATATAATATAGAACTTAGTATATATTTAATTATAATTAGGCTACTATAGGCTATTAATATAATGCTTCTTTGCTAGCTTTTAATAGCTATATTATAGGTATTATTATATATTAAAGGGATTAATTAAGATTATTTAGTTAGTATTATTATTAAAGTGCTTTATACAGGGACTACTAGGGTAACTTATAGGCTATTAGTAAGGTTAATAATCTTGCTAATAGTAAGTAACTGGCTATAGGATGGGCAGAAAATGGCATTTATAATATTATTTAGCCCTATATAAATATTACTATAGCATTTACTACTTTTTAAGTAGTATTTAGTATACTTTATAAGGAAGGATAATATATATAATAGAATAATAAGTCTATATAGATTAGAATAAAGCCCTATAATTACCTAAGTATGCTTAAATATGCTATAGATAGAGGGTATTAACTCTATACTTAGTAATACTGTATTATATAAATAAATTCAGTAGAGTAATAAAAGGTTATCTATATATATATTTTAGCTTGTAATGTATACGTAGGGTAAGTCTAGTAAGGAAAATCTCTCACTTCTGACTTTTGAGCCACTGAGCCCTATAGTCTTCCGTACAGGTTCCATAAGTGGGTCCATGGTGCATCTTATGATCTTCCTGTCAGGCTTCACTTTCTGTCTTGATACAAATCTTAAGACAAAAATGCAAAGGCAGGGCATGGCAGGAAGATGTCTCACTCATCCATGGATCAGATATCCCCTTACATCGTGCAGTTTTCCCTCAGACCTTTGCCTCTTTTTCTCATGCTTCTATTTAATTAGGAAATGAATACATAACAGGTATAGGCAATTAGGGCTTGCGGATACACTGCAGCAAGAGCTGCCAGTCCTCTTAAACATCCATTCAATAAATCACCAGTAGGTCCATCACAGAGGCCTACGCCCGTGGTATGACTTCAGGAGTAGAGATAATATATAATTGAGTAGACAATGGCTAATCGCAGCTAAGAAAGAGGCATCGCACCGTACACCTCTTTCAATTGGTCCCAAGTAACACTTTTTCCATAGATAAGCCCTGCAACCATCCTCCCAGCAAAGAGACTTCCTCTGGGTGAAGACATGTACTGACGATAGGTGATCTCGGCACTTTTGGAAGCCATGTAGGTGGAAAGGGGCGTAAGATTTGACTGCCCTGCAATATCCAAATCGGGATTATCAAGAGGTGGTTTTCTTTCTTGTCCTTGCTCTATCTCCCTTATAGATTGCACAACAAGACTTTTAAAGTCGATCATGGGTTGATTCTCCTCATCTGTCATCCCTGGAAAGGTGGCGAATTCTGGGCACACAGACAACTGCTCGAGAGGAGCAGCTTGCGCACTACTCCAATCAATAATTCCAGTCAAATTGTACTCCTTGTCAAACAGCATATTGCCATAGTGTAGATCAAGATGACACAGAGGAAATGGGCCTCGGACCCTATCCTCAATGATCATGTGGGTGAGACCTGACTTTAGTACCCAGCATGCCGTTAGCCAGTCTGGATCGTCTGGGTGCAAGTCCATCGACTCCCGGTTTTCGGCTTGTCTCTGGTTGTAGAAATATTCAAATGACGTTTCCAACGGACCAGGCGAAGCGTGCCAATCCATAGCTATGATTTTAACGGGCTGATCAGCTCCATCTCCACACCAGAGGCGCCCAATGCGGCTGAAGGTTAGGTTTTGGAGTTCTGTAAAGACGTTTGCGAGCTGCTTCGCTACTTTGGGGTGATGCTCGGAAGGTATGGCTTTCGCCAGGCCATTCGGAAGGGAGTGGCCACGATGCTCCATGAACATGTATGGGTAGCCAAAGGGTTGGTCTGCAGATATCTCAAATTCGAAAACTTGAGGAATAGGGATGGTAGTATGTTGTTGAACTATCCTCATTGTGGCAATCTCACTGAGCAACGATGTTTTGTCGTTTTCGTTCAGTGTTTGATGAGGAATTCGAGCGACCCAGAACACGCTGTCCGAAAATGCAATTTCCAGGACAACATTGTTGAACCCAGATGCGAAACGCTTCAGATCGATGCTACAAGAAACATCTGGAGACAAGCTTGGCTGGTGCTTCCTCCGCGACTCTAAGGCGGAAGTCTCCAGAATTTCAAAGTTTGCGGAAGAGAATAAGAGCTGGATTCTCTTGTATTTCTCTGAATCCGGTTTGAGACTGTCAAAACCCTGCCAGGAGCTACTTGGTCTTTCCATCTTGTCTGTTTAGCTAAAAACGGTGGCCCAGGGAATAGCTTGCCGAATTATACAGTTCAGAAACAGTGAGAAGAGAGAGAGAGAAAATAAGGAAGGGACGGGGAAGAAGGCCGGGAGATAGATGTTGGTGCAAGGTTTAGAAAGTAGGCGATGTAAGGTAAGATAATTAATAAGTTTGTTAAGTTGGTGGAGAGGTAGGACTCTGGGCGGGTGCTTCGATGTTTTCATTGGCTGACTTGACCTTCAGTAAGTGGACCCAGCAGTGATGTGCGGAGTACTGATATTCAACGACCAACATGTCTACGAAGCAGTGAGTGATAAGCGGAACGCCGGCAACGATTGACGAATCTCAAACAAGTCATTGCCGCCGACTTAGCTATGCCTGGACTTCATACCACCACCAGCTCAGCGCTTCCGCAGCTCTCCCAAGCTTACCGGGTGTTGCTTGGCCTCTAAGACGGTTCGTGAACTCGGGTATCTTGCACATATTTGAGCAGAAGATGGTGGTTAGTTGTTTCAGGACTGCCATAGTGCTCAAAATAGAGTTTGAAAAGCGGTTGATGAGGAAAAGAGACATATATGGACCAGTTATTTACGTCCCTTAGACGCCCGTTGACATAGCCTGCCGCGGTGCTAGACATATCACCAACAGTCCCACTAGAGGCGTTTCCAAGCAGGCAGCAGCCTCTGTCTGTCACTATCTTAATTGGCCATCGTTCGCTATGGCTCACGGCTGAGGAACGAAGAAGGGGACGAAAGAAGCAGCCACAAGAGTGATCGCGACCATGTTTAGACAGAGGTCTATAGTTAGAAATCACAGAGCGCTTAGAGTCTGGTGAGCATGAGTATAAGAGAGACTGAGGCCCCCCAGAATCGAAACCAAATACCAATACAACAAGACATCAAACTACTATTCACTCCTTTGCCTCCTTTGTATCAATACGCAACTGCTTAAGCACCAAATTCTCAAATCACTTAACAATGGCTATGTCTATACAAACCACCAATGTCGTCAACCCTGCGAAGCCAACAACCTACCCACATTGCAATTCGTGTGGCTGGCAGGCAGATGACGACTTGAACTGCCGCAACGCCAATTACGCTTATTATGGAACCCCCAACTGTTCCTGGTGAGTCTCTCTTGGTGTTGCTCCTGTTGCTTATTATCTACAGAGAAACTAATCGTCAAACAGAATGCAATCTCAGCCTGACCAGAAGCTCTGCTTTCCTTACTGGTGGTGTGTTACAGCAGCAAGAGTAGAGAATTGTGGACTCGCAAATTGTGGTAACTGTGGTTCAGTTTGTTAGGTGGCGCGTGTAATGCACTGGCTTATATATCGCCTATGGATCCCAGAGTGGCGTGGTATCTGGTGGGGGAATTCACAAAGAGCCTGATGTATTTGTTCCTTCTACTTGACCATGTGATGGGGGCGCAAGAGGAGTCTGAGAAAAGGTCCCGTAGTTCTGACTTACAGTAATATAAAAACGAACTTAGGGATAACTGTGCTGTGCTTTTCCATTGCAATGATTGCGGCTATATTATGGGCTGCACCTATTACTCACAGACAGACGGCATAGCCCTTCGGCACAGCAGACTGGGTTTTGTAACCCCTGCATCTATTATCTGCCTTATGCGCAAGTAGTGAGATTTTCTTGGGCGACTTGTTGGGGACCGTGTAAGCCACAACAAGACGAAAGGTAGCTGACGGACCTACTTGGTGATGGTGAACCGACGAGAGCAGACCCTATCATCGTTCACTTTACCCAGCGAACGGCTGAGGCTAGGGGTGTTGTCATCCGGAGACGCGTCATTCCCCGCACTACTGCTCAATCAGCCAATCAGAAGTGACCCCTCTTCTTACGTGCAATGTCCCATTACGCATTACTTCATACGCGCTACACTCCACTCGCCATTGCAGCAACTTACTTTGACTTTTGCAATGTCACTCCTACGTTTGCCCCCAGAGACTTTGAGACAGATCTTTGAACAACTAGATTCTTCTTTCTTTCACGAGGATCTGGGCCGCCTCACAGTCTGCAAGAAGTGGTTCGATTTCGCTCTTCCTCATTGCCTCAAATACATAACCCTTTCCCAAGAGACCCTCCGAAATCTAGTCATCTCGCAACCAACTTCAGCAAAGCCCTCACCGCTTGAAAAAAGTCTACAAACACTGAATCTCAATCTAGGGGTGTACCAAGACAGCATCTCACCGCCCTCTCCTCGGGAGCCTACCGCTTCAATCAAAGCTCTTAGGGACAAGTCGGTCAAGACGTGGACCAAGGCCCTAAATGATGACCTAGCTCATCTTGCAATTGTCGTCCAGAAATCTCATAGGTTGCGTGAGTTACGCATCTCGGCCTGCGGTTCTCTCTTATCCAATCCTCTCTCCAGTGCAGAGGATTATCTGTCACTATCTACGATGCGAGCTTTTCTCTCGGTGGAAAATCTGAGCGTCTTGGTGCTGGATCTACCTGGCACCTCTTTGGATTCATCAGGAGAGCGAGGAGACGAATGTCACATTTGCCCATCTATTGCTGCGCTTCTTCCCACTCTTAGAACCCTCCACTTGCGGATGCGCACTATCTGCCCCGACGTACTGAAAGTTCAAGATCCCAATAGTACATTGAAATTAGGCACGGTGATCATCAACTTCGGTCTGCTTACAGACCAGCTGAGTATGACGGCAGCGACTCACTCTAAACCTTGCGATTCCCATGGCGGCGGACTGATCCAACTAAGAGTGGACATCCAAGAACAGGCGGAAGCTCTCGTAACCCGAATGGTATCACCCAAAACCATGAGGATTCTTACTCAAACCCTTCCCCAATTTGATACAATGTCGCTAGATGTCTTGACTGGCAAGATAATGAAACTGGGAGACGGTGCGGCATGGGATGAGGATGGCAAAACTGTTCAAGAGGACTCGGAACCAGAGTCCGAAATTTCAGACGGGGAATTCGATGGTTTCTTAGATGACTGATCTGTTCTAGTAGCCAACTTTAGATCAGCTTCTGTTGTTGACTTGGTTTGCCATGCATGCGGGTTGGCAATATCACCTCTCTGCCGCCGAGCTTGAGTGCTTTCTTCAGCTGATCGAGTCTTACAATCTATTCATCTGGACTTCTAGAGACTAGACTACACAATAACGACTGGGCTCAGGTTGTTGACATCCAAGCCCTCTAATGCCTCTCCATGCATGATCCCATGAACATATGCCTCTCCTACCAACTTATACCGCTCGTCACCCATAGGTCGTAGCAGGCAAGGAACCTGGAAACCTTTCAAGATCCAAACTTCATCTCCTTCGCGTGAAGAGAGCAAGCCCCAACCTAAACGGCCCTTGGCTGTTACAAGAAGACCGCGACCCCTGGCTGGCGCTGCCATTGCGTGGATAATACTGAGGCGGCGGGTATTTACTTCAAGCAGGCCGCGTCCACGTTTGCTCAAGTTAGAAATGTATGAGAGAAGATTCCGCCAAACTTGATAATCAACCCCCTTTTCTTGGGCTGATAAAGCGACAGACCTCGCTTCTGCGAAATCCTTGGGGTTCTGGATGTCTGTTGTACCGTATGGTAGTTTGCCTCTAAGAATCTGCAGATTTGTGAATTCTTTCATGACTTCATTCGTGCAAATCTTCCATTTCTCCACAATCTTCGAGTCTAGGGGCCATCGATTTAGCAATCGCGACATCCTTTCGTACAGAACATCTTCCATTTCTTCGAATATGTCTCTGCCACAGTCCTCTTCAGCAGGATGGCTCTCATGTCCGATGTCACTTATCATGGTTCCCCAGAACACCTCTGACCTGGACTGGTAGTAAATCGGTTGTTCTGGGACCTCCATGATCCCGGAAGGGATTTCATAAGACATATACTGATTCTTTTCGCAATACTCATCAATTAGTGACAAGTCGGATGATGGTGGTCCAATGATCGAGGTTTCGGGCACTAATGCCATCAGTTCAACAACATCGTTCGCTGAGATCTGTAGCAGCTCGCACGTCTGGAAGCTAACCTCAGGACCAGTGGAGTAAACATGGGGTTGAACAACTGAACCTTTCCAAAGCCTCACTGAGTCAACCTGAACCCCCATAAGCTCTACGCAGTTCGATGGTAAATATCGGACGTGGTTTGTGGCCATACCTGGAGGGGTTCCACAAGCTGCCCACAGTCGATTACTCCACGCCAGCGGATTGTGACCAATTGCTACACTAAAATCGGGGACCCATGATGGCAAAGATTTGATTTTCCGACGGGCCTCATCTTCTTTCTGAGAAAAGCAGTCCAGATTAAAGCCCTTTGACGACATCATGAGTTTGGTGGCGTTGATGTAGACATCATCAACTGTTTTTGAATAATCTGGAATAAGTTGGGGTCCCTTCCTGTTTGCGTCATTTTCGGAGATGCCAATGAAAGCATAGATCTTGTCTCTAGGATCTGTAGCCTGGGAGCTACGGAACATCCTCGTAACGGTGTTTAGCGAAAAAGGTCGATTCCAATACTTATCGTGCCCACGATAACTGCCCATGCCTAGACGGTGGCTGATCCCGCTTATTTGTCTGAAAAAGATGGGCTTGGCCATATTCTCTGGATACGGGTGTTTAACGCCAATGTAAAGCTTAGCAAACCAACCAGACTCATCGAGGAAATTCATGAAAAGCCAAAGGGCGCAGAAAGGGATGACGTGTAGTCCACAGAGTGCAACCGAATCAAATAGCACCATAGCTTCTTGTATAATCCATGACCTCTTGAACCAGGCTCTGTTGAAAAAGTCAAACATTCCGCGAGCTTTCTCTCGAGTGATAGGTCGGATACCCAGGTCTTCACACTTCTGGGGATTCCAGATGTCAAAAGACTTGTACTTCCAACCACGAGTCCATTCTACTGGCGCAAGAGATTCGCAGATATCATTCAGATCCTTGATATCTTGCTGGTGACCACCTAGCCATATTTGAACACGAACACATTGACGGTATATTCGGCCCATGAGCTGAACTTGGGAGTTCTTTTCGGCAATGTCTCTTTGGTTAATGCAGAAGATCTGATCAACCCAGATATAATGTGATTGAGGAGTGGAAGCCTGCTGAAATCCCCCGAGTCCATAGCGGATAGCCATCAGAGCAGTGTGCAAATTTGTTGTGACTTTAGCTCTCTGGCCGTTACAAGTTAGACCGAACGGCGTAGTTGCCCAGCCACCTGGGGCTGTTGAGACTGCGCTGCTTGACTCACGACCCAGCGGATCACCCCAAGTATACGAAAGTGCATCGTATTCGGGCCGATCGTTGAGGTCTTTGATCACTAGTGAACAGGTGAGAGGTCGGAATAAGTCTAAGTTATCTTTGATACTGGGGAGGCGATCTATTTTCAGAAGACGAATAGACGTGGGCGTTGGGAGTTTCACGTATTTCAGTGGAGGTAGACACGTGGTATATGTATGGGTCTTTGGCGGCTCAATGAGATCTACTTCAAAAGAGTTCATAGTGAAGGTCCGTGTTGGTGATCATATGTTGAAGAGAATTGTGATGCCAGGAGATTTAGGAGAGACTATTGCATTATATAGTTACGATATGGCTGCCTAAGTAAGTGAATGAAATCCGGGCAAGTCAGAAAGTTACAGCAGGTATAGGTCAGAGATTAGTTTCTTCTGTTGTTTGTTGCAAATTTAGATACTAGGAAGTGACTGGCTAGTTGACGAAACAGTTACCAGCAAGCCTGGCCATCTGATCGTACATAACCTGTCAGATAGCCATTGGGGAGGGAACTGTGCTAATGGGTATATTGAATCTTCTGAACATGATTTCTTTTCCTTTGAGTTGTGGACAAAGCTTTATCTAAACCTTTGGCCTTGCCATGATTGCTTAATCAAAGCTTTTGAAATTCGTAATCGCCTAGCCAGTATACATCTTGCGCAATGATGTCTGTTCTTGACGGTGGGATTTACGGATATTATCTAAGGTAAAAAATATGCTAAACCAACTGATTTCGTTTCTCTAAGGTAAGCTGAGATAAGCCCTCTGTTTTCTTTTGCAAACGGGATTATTAACAGCAAACCAGTAAACAAATCAACGGCACATTGATTGACAAGCGATGTAAGAAAACCTGTCCTGCGTAACAAACTCGTTGCCATGAAAGGCCGAGAACAAAGGAACATTTTTCCACAGTGAGTGTTGGACTTTGTTAGCTATATTCTATAGGTTAATATAGATTTGTTGGGCTGTTGGATTTATGCGTTGACACAGATGATACTACAAGGAAGCACATTTCTCTTAATACACGTAACTATATCAAAACACTACGATAAGAGATGGACACAAAAGCAAAATAATCTCAGAGGACAATCCTGTCTATAATCAATGCTCTGACAACTATCCCCTTTGCTTCTTATCCATCCCAGTCTCATTCACTGCAACGTCGACGGCAACGGCGGCAAACCCGCTTGAATACGAACCCTAGTGAATTTTCGGATTCATGCCCTTGTCGCGAGTAAAAGGGGCGCGGCAGCTAAGCCCAAAACCGATTGGACCATGTCTGAGCGGGAGAGATTCTTTCGAGATACGCTGTCGCCGATCGAAGGGCATTCCCGTTTCATAACGAGGCTGCAGTTACATTGGGACATGCGACGTATTGAGTCAGAACAAAGGGGCTTCTCGTTTTTATAGGAGCGTGGGATGGTAGAAGCGAGTTGGAGTCCGAAAGAGAAGTAGTTGGAGTCTTATCCCTGTATTCTCCGACGGAGACTAAGGAGAGTTTAACTAGGGAGTTGGAGACGATGCGAGAACTTGCCGATGTTACGAGTCAAACTCTATCTACTGGATAAGTATGTTTCATCGTTGTGCTATTCGAGTCAGTGTCTAGGTTTGCCCATATCTTGCCCAGCAGTTATTTTGCATGCAGATACGGTCATGTTATCTCCAAACTTTCCAACGGCTTAAACGTAAAACCTAATATTCTATAACTAGGCCAGACCGAAGGCATCAAATCCATGACATATTGAAATATCCAAATTACCTATTAAAAAGCTAAGCAAGGCTGTTGTGGATTTCACAAAGTCCAAACTCTGCCCTAATGTTTCGAGACCAAGAAATATGCATTCACAACAAGAGAAGCCCACATTATCCCTAAACCCCCGAAGCGAACCGCTCTCCCCGTCTCCATAAGAGTCCACAACGTTCATTTCAAGACTCCATTTCGCAAACTCTAATTCAAATACCGATGAAAGTCAAGACACATCCTTTCGGAGGGACAGTCTCTGTTTGAAGATGATCGTCGATATAGAATTAATCCGATTGGCTCGTCAGGAATAGTAGCTGTAGATCTAGTCTCGTTAATGACTCGTAGTGCCCAACGTTCCCAACAACTCAATTTAAGCCGGCTTTTTTAGGGGCTTAACTTGGGGGGGGGGGGGGGGGGGGGGGGTGAATTGAATTAAGGTGTATTTTGAAGGTTAGGCTTGAATTAAATTGCCTAACTTAAGGGATATTAGTTAGATAGCTATAAGGAATAGCTCTACCTATTTTCTATAACTAGCTTCCTAAGTAGAGTATTACTTCTATTACCTTTAGATTAAATTTATAATATTAATTTAATAATATTATTCTAGCTTAACTAAATAACCTTTTTATTTTAGCTAATTTAGTAAGTATATATAAGATATTATAAGCTATCTTTAATAATATAAAATAGATATATTTATATTACTTTTACTATTTAATTAGTTTATAGCTAATTTACTTAACTTTTTCTATTAAATACTAAAATAGCTTAATAATAATTATTTTATATAGCCTTATTTATTTTATATAAAAGGTAGTAAAAATACTATTAATTTTATTAAGTTAAAGATTTATATTCTATATAGTAAATAACTAAAAAGATAAGAGGTCTTTAACCTTTTAATTTTTAATATAAAAGGCTTTAAAGTATATATAAATAGCTTTAACTTTAATCTTATTATTAATTAAATAAGTAAGAAATTTTAGCTACATACTAGAATAAAGAATTATTACTACTTAATATACTAGTAATAAGTAAATCTTCTTCCTATAGGTATATAGCTTATTTATAATATTAATAATAGCCTTATAAGCCTAACTATTTATTACTTATAGGGGTAGGGCTTAATTTATTGTAAATAAATAAAAAGGTAAGGGATTTAGCAGGAAGGGATTTAGGGAGGTTAGTAAAGCTGCAGCTGCAAAGAGACTGCTGTAGTGATTATAGAGGTGTATATATAGCTTTTTATAGCTATATATAATAAATAAGACTATAGCTTCCTTATAGCCTTTAAGCTTCTTAGTCTCTTCTTTAAAGGGATATAAGATACCTGCAATTTAGTGTAAATAAGCCTAGTTATCTAGGTATAGGATGTCCCTCTTAGAAATCCTCTTTAAAGGCTTAGGGTTATCTAAGCTGTAAATATAGAATTAGTTAATAATAGTCTATAGGCAAAGGGCACAGTTAATTATAATTAATATTAAATTCTATTTTATTTACTAGTTAAAGTATAGCTAAATATAAGGAAATATATTATTAAAGCTTATAATATTTTCTATTTTATAAGCTTTGTATATACATTATAATTAAGGCTTGTAGCATTTATAGTGTTTTTTATATAAATTAAATAACATTATATAGCTTCCTTATTACCTCTAGGGTATACTATAAATCCTTATAGTTATTTATATAATTAGGGGTAGGTTAAGTAAGAAGCTAGAGAGTAAGAAGTAAAGCTTTAGCTATAAGATTAATAATATAACTTTAATATTAAAGCTAATAAATTTACATTTACTTATTAATTAAGTATAATAAGAAGTAATTTAGCTACTTATAAAAAAGAGCTATAAGGTATATAGTATTTAATTTAATATTATTAAGAGTAAAAAAGCTAAGCTTATATAAGGGGAGATAGAAGGTCTTATATACCTTATTAATAATAATAGCTTAATTCTTGCTAGAATAAGCTCCTTTAAGCTTATAAAAAGTAATAACCTAATAAGTTAGAAATCCTACTATTATAATATAGTAAGTAAATACTCTTAAAATAGTATAGCTATTTAAGGAGATCTATAAGTTAAAGGATAAGCTAATAAGGGATAAGGTTATAAAGAGGTCTTCTCTAAGAAGGCCTCTTTTTTTATTATATTATATAAGTAGCTAATTTTAAACTATAGTCTTACTCTTTAGAAGGGCTGCTTTAATAATCTTAAGTAGTATTAGTAAAAGGCTATAAAAATAGGTATATATAATAATATTAAGGAGAATAGCTATAATAATAATCTAGTTAAGAAGACTATTATAAAAGCTCTTAATAGATAAGGTAATTAAGAGTATAGAGGGTATATTTTAAAAGGCTTATAATATAGATAGCTATAATAAAGGCTATAGTAATAGTAATATTAGCGCTTTAAAACTGCCTGCTATCTTAAAGATTCTATAGACTTATTTTAAGTACTTATTATAAGATAAAGAAGCCTATAAGAAGTTATATAATCTATCTTTAAAGTTACCTTTTATATTATATATCTTATAGAGCTAAAAGGCTATACTAATAGTATAGTATTAATAAGGGGCAGTTAATATAAAGGTATTACTATAATTAAGAACCTAACTGCAGTAGGATATATACTTATATACTTATTTTTCTAGTGTAAAGAGATACTTTCTATAGTAGAGTACTAGGAAGTTAAATAGCTAAAAGTAATATCTCTTTTTAAGTAAAGAAATCTTAGCTAGCTGCTAGGTAATTAAAAGGGGCTTTAAACTAATAGAAAATTTAATTACTAATATTTTTAATAATACTAAAAAAGATACTAATAATAGTAATATTAATATTATAATAGTATTATAAAAAAAAATATAATTTAAAAAGAAATTAAAAAGGTAATTTAATAATAATTAAAGAAAGCTAGCCTATTAGGTATACTATAGAAGATTAATATAAAAAAGTAAGGTTTTACTAGGGTTTTACTAATTAAGATTTTTAATACTAAAAATCTTACCCTAAATTAGCTATTTTTATTATAAAAGGAGTCCTAAAATGGGAAAAAATAAGAGGTACTTATATATTACTAATATTACTATATAGACTTGTAGACTTATAAGTTAGGACCTTTATAGACTTGAGTTGTGGCGATTTTTCCTGACTTGTAAGTCAGGGGGTCGGACTTGAATTGTGCAAGCCGACTTGAGTTATTGGGAACGTTGGTAGTGCCCGTCGGGTTTCAGCGGACCAACGGTAGATGCGCAAATTAAAAGCAAAGCAGCCTTGTTTTAGTTTGAGCTGACGATACCCAATATAGAGTAGTGAGAAAATGTGTAGCACTAAATGCCGTTGAGTTTGCACAGACAATGGATCGTAGTGGCTGTTGTTAGTTCTCAGATGTCATGCCTATCTCGAGCTTCCAGACATCTTCTGGAACAGCATCTTCAAGATATAAATGCTCAATTTTTCATACATTTTCTCATGATCGTATTCTCCACGATGCAACCGGATGCCCCATCTTCCGTGAGGCCCTCCTAATGAATCCTTGGAGAAGCCCAACAAGCGCCAGGGGCATTTACATACAATGTCACCACTCGCGGCACAACAAGCCCACAAAACGATCGGCACTGAAGAAATCCCAAATCCCATATCCTTGAAAAAAACAGGGCAAGGAAATGCCGTATACCGCTGGCAGCCGATGACTCGTGTTCTCAGCTGCTGCCCAGTTATACAGACAGCGAAAGATAGCATGTCATATGCCGATGCGGAATATAACGCCGGCCGTTGGATCTGCATGCAACATATCTCGCCCTAGCTAGTTCTTATCTCACAAGTCTAGTTCATAACGGTCCAAAACATCTGTGGATTTCACTAATGCACGTACATGTCGATCCTGGGCCGCGGGAGCAGAGGTCGTATATCATAGCACGATCCCCTCAGCGGGCGGTTCGCTAATCTATTTGATGCGCCTCTTTTATTTCTCTTATTTTGTAGGGTTTGGCTTCTGAATCTTGACGACAGAAGCTGCAATAAGACTTGCCTATTGCAAGATGGAGACGGCCCCGAGGGAGTCGAAGCAGATTGATTTGTGGATTTCGGAATTCATCACGTTTGGGGCTGCGACGGTTTTTATCGGTTTACGGTTGTTGAGTCGACGGCTTACGAGGATTGAGTTCTGGTGGGATGATTGGTTTGCGATTGGTTGCTATGTAAGTTTGGGACTCTACATCCCATTGACCTTGAGCATTGTGCTAACTTTATCAAGTCTGTAGCTATCGCCTGGGTAGTGATCATTCCTATCTGTACGTCAAATCACGATGTTCGATACGACCGAATCTAACGTCGACCAGGGATCAGAGATGCCGGACTTGGACTTCACATCAACGACATTCATGGTCGCGGGACCAAGGCGGAAATATTGATGCACAACAGTCTTATCCTCTATGTCGCCGAATTGTTCTACGCCACCGCTCTCTTTTGTGCGAAAGGATCGATCTTGAGTTTCTACTGGCGCATGTTCCGGGTCACCAACATCAAGCTTCCCATTCAGATCTTGGCCTGCTGTTCACTGATATGGATTATCATTCGAGTGAGTACCTACAGCATACTGCCCCTGATGGAAGACTCTGACGTAACTAGACATTTATGGGCATCTTCCATTGTATCCCAGTGCAGCGCTTCTGGGATCCCTCTGCGGGAGGCTCTTGTGCCATTGAGGACAAGAAGTTCTTTTTCGGTACTATCCTGGTCCACGTTATGCTCGATATAGCCATTATTGCGCTTCCGATTCTCCAGGTTCGCAAGCTACAGCTACCGGTCTTTCAAAGGATCGGCATCATGCTCATGTTTCTGTTTGGTATTGTGTATGTGACGATGCGACTGCTGCGTGATCTTTGCTAACTTGTGCAGTATCTGCGCTTCGGCCATGGTCATCATCGTTGCTTCGACTCAGTTCGATGCCACGTCGGAGGATCTAACCTGGAACTTGGTCACCATTGTCGTCTGGGCTTCTGTTGAAGTGAATCTCGTCACAGTATCAAGTACGTCTACAGTCTTGCTCCCCTGGCCGTTGCTTACCTTCCTTAGCCTGTCTACCTACCGTCCGTCCCGCCATCCTATACCTCTTCACATGCACCAACCCGACATCGACCATCGGCTCCGGTTCCAACAGCTACGGACCCAGCTACGGCCGCAGTCAAACCAAGAACACGATTCGACTGTCAACCCTCCCCAACAACAAAGACAACGACGAGTCAAGCTCTACTCATCAACTTGCCGATTCCGATCAAGGCGGTCACGGTTCCTTGTCAGATTTCGAAAGTCACGCCATGGATCGATACCGCGGAAACGTTTCGACTGTGACTGGCCGGGCCCATGATCACGGTTCAGAGGAGTTCAACACAGGGTCGCCCTTTGGTGGAATCATGGTCAAGAACGAGACGACTGTGCGAATTTCGACGGCTAGATAATATCGATGCTATAGAGAAGTAAGATTTGGGGAGAGTTAAGTGTATACAGGTAATAGGATAATTAGTTTGACGTCGGCGCATAAACGAGTACCAGATATCGGCCAAACAGTCATGAAGATAGAATGTGTCAATAGAATTCGGTTCACTGAAGAGCCTCGCCATATGTAATAAACCAAATGGCTCCAAAGCCCCATTTTGGTAAGTTTTCTTTGACAAATTATCATAAGTACTTAATCGTTTTTCGCATTTGTGAGTCTCTGTGATCCGAAGATGTCGCATATCGGGTCTGAGTTCGGGTTATCGGGTCTAGGAAACCCGGGCGGCCGTAACGCTTTGGCATTTGATGAAAAGATATACATACATGAAAGGCATAGAAACCAATGATTACCCCAGATATTACTTGTATTAAACCCTGGATTCTTTTGCCGCTTGCAATTACCGTGCTTGCTCTGCAGATCCCTCAGGCTGATTACTACCGGTGGTATAAAGACCGTCCTCCGGGCCCACCAGCTGAGATCCGCATCACAAGCATTATATACTTCGCGCTTGATCTATCAAGTTTAAATAACCATACCAAACGAAAATGGTATTCACGCCTCCATCATGGGTGCCGGAGCTCCCAATCGGTATGAACTACTGCCCACTCTCCAGAAGCATCGCTCATCCTTGTAGACCCTCCAGATTCCGTCGCGCTTTGCGAATTCATGACGAGCGAGGCCTACGGTCGACTACCAATCGCCAAATCGAGAAACCCGTTTACTTGTGGTATCACGGGGAGGACATATTCTGTGTCCCAAGTTCATCAACGAGCCAACTTCGTCGCCCGTGCACTCGCGAAAAGACTTGACTTTTCACCAAACGAAGGTGTTGAGTGGGATAAAGTCGTTTCCATCTTTTCCGTCAACACTGTAGGTGCAAAGCGTGTCTATTTGTAAGAAATTTGACTGAGATTTCTAGGTTGACAGTTTTGCGGTCACACAAGCTGTACACCGACTGAACGGCATTGTTACACCCGCGAGCGCTGCTCACACTGTTTCAGACTTGACGCATCAATTGCGGTCATCTGGGGTCAAAGCCCTCTTCACATGCGCTAGCCGGCTTGATATCGCAGTCAAAGCAGCCAAGGCCGTGGGTATTCCTCAAGGTCACATATTCATTCTAGCTACGCCAGACGACGACTCAAAGCTGCCTTTCACAACATTCGACGACCTTGTCAGAGAGGGCGCAGATCTACAAGAGTTAGAGCCGCTGACATGGTCAAGGGCCAAGGCGCGAGGCAGGTCGCCTTTCTCTGCTACTCCAGCGGAACGTCTGGTCTTCCTGTAAGTGTATGAGACTATTGCGATGTGTCCACCTACTCACAGATGGCAGAAAGCAGTCATGATCTCCCATCGGAACATCATCGCCAACCTCCTCCAACTCACAACGTACGAGAGTGTTTCGAGAAAGAAGGACGGAATCGAGACCCAAGCATATCTCGGTGCTCTTCCTTTCAGCCACATCTACGGACTCCTCATCATTTCCTTTGCCAGTACCTTCCGAGGTGACGGAATCATTGTGCTGCCTGAGTTTGATCTCGAAAGAGCCCTGATTGCCGTCCAGACATATAAGATTGCTCATATGTTTGTTGTAAGTCGCCACCTCCGTCATACAGTCCAAACTCTGACATGCTACAGGTCCCACCGATCATTATCCGCATCATCCACAACAAGGCCTTGTGTTCAAAGTATGACCTGAGCTCCGTGCGCTGGCTGTACGGAGGTGCCGCGCCCTTAGGAACCGAGGTACTCAAGGAGGTAAAACGACAGTATCCAAAGTGGCGCGTAGGACAAGGATACGGTAATACTCCTCCAGACTTATACTAGATCCCGTACTAACTTGCATAGGCTTGACTGAAACCTGTACAGTAGTTTGTACCATGTCTGAAGACGACATCGACGATGGAACTTCCGGCTCCTTGGTGCCCTCAACGAAGGCCATGATTATCGATATCGAGACGGGCGAAGAGATCACGGAGTATAACAAGCCAGGCGAACTTCTAGTCCAGACGCCGTCTCTGGTCCTGGGTTACATGAATAATGAACGTGCTACATCTGAGACTTTTATCTGGAGGAAGGACGGCCGCTGGATTCGAATTGGCGATGAGGTTTTGATTCGATTAGCGCCTTCTGGGAATGAACATTTGGTCATCGTGGAAAGACTTAAGGAGCTTATCAAGGTCAACGTGAGTTCATTCGTGCCTCTTCATCCTCCAAGAAGTGACTAATATTGATATGTCGACAGGGTCACCAGGTTGCCCCTGCAGAGCTCGAGGCCCATCTCCTTTCACACCCGTACGTCTCAGACTGCGCCGTTATCCAAACACCCAACGACAAGGCCGGCGAAGTGCCCAAAGCATATATCGTCAAGTCGGATGCATGTGGCGGACAATCCGATGATGCTGTTGTTCGCACAATCTGTAAACATGTTGAAGATCACAAGCCTAGATACAAGTGGCTTGGAGGTGGTGTCGAGTTTATCGATACAATCCCAAAGAGTCCCAGCGGTAAGATTTTGCGAAGGTTGCTGAGAGATAAGGAGAAGGAAACAAGGAAGGAATTGTTGGCAAAGCTTTAGCTGTTTGTTCTTGGGGATATGCAGTTTGCCTGGTTGCTTTGGCAAGACATGATATTTTGTGCATATCTGATCAATCAAACCGTAAGAGAAATAGCCTTGAGTGAACCAATTTAAGTACAAAGAATACCAGAATGACCTGCCCACATCAGTCAACAAAAGAATAGCAATATCATCTTTGTTTAACAGAACTAGTTTTGCTGTCAATTGAAAAGCCACAGCACAACAACCACACCAAGACGATTCACACTGGGCTATTGAAAACTTCACTACATTTAAGGGAACATCATGCAACTTCTTCTTTATTTTATTACTTAGATACAGCATTTATAGATATTGTTATCATTTAGGATCATGTTTGAACTATTTGTACAGTATAGATCAGCGCAGATAGATGTTATTTGTCAAGACAGGCGTGTTTTCTATTACGAGACAATAAATGCAAAAAGGAAATCCCCAGTACGAGGATTGAACTCGTGACCTCTATCTTTGCCCTACACAGCATGTATTGGGACGGCACCACAGGGGGCAACCGTAGTGGGCAAAGACAATGTGCTAACCAACTGCACCAACCGGGGTTGAGTGGTATTGTTGACATTCAAGTTTGGCATTTGTATAGATAAGTACTGCACAGTAAGCATATCTACCACTGTTGCGAAAAGATCATCCTGCCCAAGCAGCAACATCATGACAAACCACAATGTTAACCGCTACAGGTAGACACGCTGCGATTTCCAGGATTTGGGAATGAGCTTTTGATGGTAAATGACAAAAAGAGAATCCCCCAGTACTGGATTTGAACCAGCAACGCTCGCCGGTTAATCCCTGTATAACAGCAAAGCGGCGCTCATAAGAGCAACAGTGGTAAACACGACGACGTGCTAACCAATTGCATCAACCGGGGTTTATTGATGGCGGTTGAAAGCATACTGTAGATTATATATGCTGGGTTACTCACGCGCATTTGGCGCTTTGCTGCTGTGACTGTACAACTGCGATATGGCACATGCGGTTCTGTTTCAAACTCCACATGACACGCGCCAAAAGGTGTGTTGACTTGACCTATTGCCAAACGCACAACACCACACTTTGTCAAGATAGTGAGCGACTCTTTCTGCATCAAATGGTAAGACAAGACAAAGAAAAATCACAATTGTTAACTATCCAAGCGCGCCCTGAAATGTCTTTTTCGTCTAGAATCATCAGTCACCTACCGAGCTCCGAAGAAGACGGGGCGCGTAAGCTGAGACTTGGAGAATTTCTGGGAGCGGCCGCCGTGCATGCCTCTACTGAACTGATCGACGAAGGCTGGCCAGAATGATACTCAAGGTGGTTGTGCAAGATTGAATCTCACTACTACAGATGTGTTATTTGCAGTTGAGACTTGTGGCTGAGAGCTTATTCCAGCAGACAGAACTTAGAACTTAAGTGAACGCCCTATCGACGTTGATGTCGAGCTAGGCTGGTTAGATGCTGGATCTACAACTCATGAAATTTCTGCTGGCAATTTCCATGAGAATCATGAAAAACTGATAACGTGCGCCTCAACCCTTAGTGCTCTTCAGAATGACAAGGCTGAGATGAGTTGATGGGATGTAGTCGGCGGTTGTGGGCCCGAGTGGGCCTCTACGGAAGACTATAGGGCTCAGTGGCTCAAAAGTCAGAAGTGAGAGATTTTCCTTACTAGACTTACCCTATGTATACATTATAAGCTAAAATATATATATAGATAACCTTTTATTACTCTACTAAATTTATTTATATAGTATAGTATTACTAAGTATAAAGTTAATGCCCTTTATTTATAGCATATTTAAGTATACTTAGGTAATTATAAGGCTTTATTTTAATCTATATAGACTTATTATTCTATTATATATATTATCTTTCCTTATAAAATATACTAAATACTACTTAAAAAGTAATAAATACTATAGTAATATTTATATAAGGCTAAATGATATTATAAATGCTATTTTCTGCCTATCTTATAGCTAGTTACTTACTATTAGTAAGGTTATTAACCTTACTAATAGCCTATAAGCTACCCTAGCAGTCTCTATATAAAGCACTTTAATAATAATACTAACTAAATAATTTTAACTAATCCCTTTAATATATAATAATGCCTATAATATAGCTATTAAAAGCTAATAAAGAAGCATTATATTAATAGCCTATAGTAGCCTAATTATAATTAAAATATATACTAAGTTCTATATTATATCTAGGGTTAAGGATATAGTTACTAGTATAGCTATTATAAAATATAATAGGCCTCCTACTAGATCCTTTAGCTATAAAAGTAAGATTAAGGTTATATTAACTGCTTTATATTTATTACATGCTACTATAGTTATATTTCTTATATTAAGCTTCTAGGCATTACTAGCTGCAATAGAGTAAAAGCTTATTTTTAAGTTTAATACTACTATAAGCTTATATAAGCCTAAATACTTTAATAATATTATATATAATATAATATAATTAAAGGATTTCTTTAATAAGGTAAATATTTTACTCCTTTTAAGAGCTAAGATTCCTATTAACCTTTTATTCTTCTATTTTAATAAATAAGATAATTTAAAAGAGGATACTACTATTTACCTTCTTAAGAGATATATTAAGTAAGTAGAATTAATAGAAGCAGAAAGAAGCACTTCTAAATGCATAATTAAGCTAAAGTAGGAAAAGGGAATAAAAAAGGAAAAGGGGATAAAGAAGGAGGTAATATAGCCTACTAAGAAGGAAAAGGGCATAAAAGATAAGATTAAAGTTAAAATACCTTAAGAGTTAGTTATAAAAGAGGAGAGAAATAAAAGTAATGTAAAGAGCTTTACTTTAGCTACATTTAAGGCATTTCTAAATAGTATAAAAGAAATAAATTATATAAAAGAAGTAAAGGAAAAGGCTATAGAAACTAATACTTACCTTAAGTAAAATATAGCATTATTATAAAGATTTAAGTAATAATATATATATAAAATGCCTTCTTTTATATTATATAAGGCTATATAAAGTTAATCTTATTAGTATTAACTGCTTCTTAGTTTAGGGTTATAATATTAATATTATTTTTTTTTTTTAAGTTTACATATTAGCCTTAAAAGGTATCTAAGCATCTCTAAAGTCTATTATAATTTAAATATTACTTACCTCCTAGGTAGTAAAGCTTTATTAAGTTAATATTATTAAGTTAGCTGCCTTAATTATAGCTTAAACCTAACTGCACTTAAGCCAGCTAGAGAGCCTTTCTTGCTCTTTAGCTAGGCTAGATCTTCCTCTTATAACCCACTTTAAATAATACTACACTTCAATTATCCAACACGCTTTAGCAGTAAGTTATCTAACCTACCTTCTAATTGCAGCTGCTAATAACATTACAGCTATACCATTATAATGCATACTATTAGAAGAAGCCTGCAGACTCCTAATCCTAATAAGCCTTATCTAATAGAAGGACCTAATGCAACTGAAATGAAGGATATAATTAACTAAGCTATTAGCAGCAGTAACTATTATAAGCTATATAATAAGGCAATAGAGATCCTAAAGGCCTAGAAGCATATAGATAATATTAACTGCATTAAGCAGGTAGCCTTTAATTATAAGATCCTTAAGGTTATATAGCCTTATTATAAGCTAGTTAATAGAGGCTTCCTTAATGCTAAGATAAAGGCACTTAATGCGCTTAGAGAGAAGTTGCTTAGAGGGATAGATCTAGAGGTTAAGGAAAGGGAATTTATTATGGCCATTTGTGGCAGCTTATATGATAAGTGGCTTAAGGCTATCGGGTAGCAGGCTGAGAGGGTGATGAGAATCACTCTGCAGTAACGCGAAATCTGGGATGAGAGAGGGGTAATTGCGGGGTTCTGTTAGAAGAAAAATGTATTGAGTTTTATGTAGGTTCAGGAGCCTAAAGTCAAAGACCGTCAGCGTTAGCAGCGATGGAGGGCAGAATTGATCATGCTATATAGCACGTGATCAGTCTACAATCGTAAAGACCAGCTAAACATCAGTGCACCATTAGTATAAACAGGGGATTAATATTATAAGTAGCTAAATAATCCTATATGCAATTAATCCCTCCTGTAGGTGTTAGAAGGAGTCTAATAGCTGGTTGATGCCTATTAAGCATATACTCTCCTAATCGGCCCTGTAGGAATAGGTATATAGAGTATTTCGGGCTATTAGGGCTTTCAGTAGGAAAGACTTCCCCCTCGAGAATCTCATTACATACTTTAATTGTATCTTCAGGTAGATACGCATCAATATCAATCTGATCGTTATCGTAAAGCTCCGTAATTGTCTGTAGTCAATCAGAAGGGACAGGGAAAGCAAAGTCTTCTACTTCTCGGGCCTCCGGTTGATGGTATAAGACCTAAGGCTAACCAGAAATGATATGTGGCCTAGTGGGTTATTTATGTATATAATGTGAATTCTAAAGCATTACAAACTTAGAGAGCTCTGTATATATTATTAGCATATAGAGATATAGAATTGCAACTTAATCCAGAATAGAATCTAGTAAAAAGTCACCTTTAGCAGTAATTCTAGCAAAAAATACCTATTTATAGTTAGTATATATAAGTATATAGGGCTATATAGGGCTATATATGCACCAGTAACCTACCTAACTATCATTTAGTTAATGCTACTAGCTCTTAATCCTTTTATTTTATATACTTTTACTATATATCTAGCAATTATTAAATTAGATAAATTAGTCTATATTACCTCCTATAGTATTATGCAATTGCAAAAGGTAATAATATATACTAGCTATAAGGAGGGTTTTATTGCTATAATTAGATTAGACTATAAGAGGCATATAACCTTAGCCTTTAATAATATAAAGATATTGCTTAAGCATGCTATATAACATATTAGCTAATACGCCTACATAGAGCTACATAATATACTGTAAGTAAGCATTAATAGAAGCATATATACCTATACCCTAGGCCTTTAGCTTATCATAAGCATCAATTAACTATATAAAGTTAGGGCCTAGGGCTATCTATCCCGTTTAGTGATACTGCATTATATTCTATTAATTGGAGACGTTTATAGGTAAAAAGCTTTAAAAGGCTTTATATATAGTATCTCTACTAAGAGATAGTTCTTGCTAGCAGATGTAGGTATAGAGATAGGTTTAACTAAATGTTTAAAGCTTAATACTTAGTAAGGCATTATTCTTAAAGAATTTATGCAATTTAGCTAACTATACTGCTTTTTGCTTAGAAGTAGAACATTAATATATATTAAGGTCTTATTATATCCTCTCTAAGCCTATAAGTATAACTATAAAGCCCTCCTTCTATAGTTAGCATAGGATATTTTTATCTTTAAGAATGTTATGAAAGAAAAGCTCTTTAATATAGCTTTATAGGGCTTCAGTATCTTCCATACAGGCTTCTTTAGTAATCGATGTTAATTGATCTTCTTGCCACGTTTTGAAGTATTGATTTAATGTTATATGGGATATAGATATATTAAACTCTGCTAATATATGCTCTATAAGCTTGTTTACAGTATATCACTTAATATCCCTCTATTGTTTAATTTAGAAGCAAAATAGCATTAGGTCTTTTAGGAGGTAACTAAATGTACTTATTATAAGGGCTTATAGTATCTTATATAAAAAAGAAAGAGTGCTAGGTAAAAAAGCTTATATAGTATTTTAAGATTATATATACTAGTAGAAGGTTATATAACCTTAATAACCTTATTAATTATAGCATTTTATTAGAAGATAAGATAAAGCAATTAAAAAACTTTTTACCCTAGACTATACATACTATACTGCTCTATAGTGCCTAGTATGCTAATAAAAACCTTTTCTTTAGGTATATTATAGTATTTTGTAGTACTTAATATATTACTATAAACTCTAGTATGCACTTAAAATGCTTATTATAGCATTATTAATTATTAAATTATATCTTTAAAAATAATAAAAATAAAAACTAAGCTACTATAGCTATATTAATATTAGTATTATTTTAAAGTAGCTTATAGAATATATAATTATCTTAGTTCTTGCTTTTCTTAGCTTTCTTCTTCTTACCCTTTATAGAGTCTATAGCTCTCTTAAAGAATTTAAAAAGCAACTAGCAGGTAGTATAATTAAGTAAATTAAGAAGCTTTATAGTAGCCTTTATAGTACTATCTAGCTCTAATTTATTATTATTATTATTACTATTATATTTATACTTAAAAGCTATTTAAGAGTTAATATAAAAGTAAATAAGTCTATATATAGTATTATATATAAGAAAGAGAGTACTAAGGCTTTAAATAATTCTAATTATAGTTAGTATACCTAGTAAGCTTAAAAAGGTAAATATAACATTTAGTAAGGGCTTTATTCTTCTTTTTATACTTATTATAGACTTCTAATTTAAATTGTAAGATACTATAGAGGTAGTAGAGTATAGCATTAGCATTCTAAGAAGAGAATATTATAATATAGGAGTTTATAGTTTCCTTTTTAAACTCTTATAGCTTAAGTTTATAAGGCTTAGTAGGTTTCTAAATAAGTTAATATAATATAGTATAAAGCTTTATATAGTATATAACTTATACTTTAAATATTAAAGTAAATAGCCTTAATACCTTTATAGCTATACTTCTTTAAAGTATAATAGAAGACCTAAATAGTTAAATTAAGCTATATAGTAAGTTATTTAATAATCTAGTTAAAATTACTAATACCTTTACTATAGATTTCCTTAAGAAGATACTTAAAGCAATTACTTAAATCCTTTTATAAAAGCTTCTTTTAAATTAAATAGTTTTTATTTTAATTATATACTATAATATAGCTAATATAATTAACTTTATTACTATTAAAGTTATTTTTACTACTAAAATTAAAGTTATCTTTCTTAGGGTCCTTCTTAGTAGCTTCTTTAGCTTCTTTCTTTACCTTTTTAGCTTCTTTAGCCTTCTTTCTTGCTATTTTAGCCCTCTTCTTAGCTACATTATCCTTATTCTCTTAGGCCTCCTTTACAGCTATAGCTTCCTCTTTAGCTTTATGTAGGTCCTTAGCCTCTTTAGCTAATTACACTTCCTTCTTAAGCTTTATCTTATGCTTCTTTAGCTTTACCTTTAGCTTAGATAGTATAGTACTTAGATTAGATTATATATATATTTATATAAATAGAATTAGTTTAAAAGAAGGTATTAATATTATAAGAAAAATATTAGCAGTTAGCTATAAATTAAGTATATTAAATGCATATATAATAGGATAAAAGATATATAAAAATAAAGCTCTTAATTATATAAAAATAATAGAAGCTATATAGTATTAATTAAAAGTATATATAAGGTAGAGGATAGGTTTACATAAAGTAAAAGTTACCTGCATAAGCGCTATAGTATAGGTACTAAATTAGGTAAGGTAAAGTGCTTATAAGGGAATAAAAATAGCATTATATAAAAGATTAGAAGCATGCAATTCTAAAAATACATTTATTAGATTATATAAGGCTATTGCAGGTATATGCAGGCAAGGGAAAGTAAGGAATTCTTACCTTATAAGGTATATTAATTTTAGAGGAAGAAAATAAAGCTAAAGCTAGGATTATAAGGAAATATATATTACATTATTATGTAACCCTAAAGGGCCTATTTTAGCTTATATAAGGGGCCTATAATAATTCAATTTAAAAATCAGATAGATACAAATGTAACCTAGGGCGCCCTACGGGGGGGGGGTCGGCCTACTACGAAATGACTTTTGAGCCACTGAGCCCTATAGTCTTCCGTAGCCTCCATCCTATTACCATCAACAAGACCCATAAATTTAACATTTCACGACAACCTCACCCCTCGACCTCTTCACGAGAATATTCTTGATCTCATTGTTTATCTTACAGAGAATGATGAAGAAAAGGGGCGCGACGAGCGCTAGACTTTAAACCGTCGGAGATCCTGGTCTGGGCTTCCAAGAATCGGCCAACAACCAAGAAAACATCATCTGCTGCATCAAGCTCAGGTGTGTGAGATGCTCAGTCAACGGCATCATCGGTTGGAAACAAGGTTCATACTGGCATCTCAATTAGTTCAGATTTCAATGATCTATGCTCTCACTATCCACTTCACCGAAATTACAAAACGTGATTCCGATCAGCGAGGCGCCCCTTGATGTAATTAGGATCAAGTAGGGAGGATGTTCTCAGAGTGGTTTGTCCGCCACTTGGAGCGAGTGCATCACCGTAAGCGCGATGTGGCATTTGAATTTGATAGACATATCGTCTGTTGTTAACTCTGGTATTTTCTGAATGAGGTATTCACTGGAGGGAAACCGCGACGCGTGCAATAACAACGCGTGGTCGAAAGCCACAGCGTTTACAAGGGCTATCGGCGCTTCATGAGCATTAAGTGTCTGATTATCGACTGTAGACTGGAAAGCAGAACTACCAAAAGGATTGATGGTGGAGTGCGACACGTGATGTTGTGTGTGAGGTCTGATGTGGTGATGTGGGAAAAAGAAAACATATCGCGAACTACCACAATGTAGCTGACGTTGACATAGTTCACTGTACGATGCAATGTCTATCGCGATGAGAAAAGAATAAAAGCTTTCTTGGGTCTGAACAGGAACTGTCATAAAGTGAAAGCATTGAAAAAGCCAAAAAGTTTGGTCAGGAATGGTCTCGCCCTCGTCAGGGGTCATTGACTGGGTTCGAACGGTGTAGCCCCGAAGTACTCTGTATGATGACCACCTTTCTCATAGGGTTGGGTAAGTGTCCACCTGACCACACCCCAGTTTCTTGTCGTGTCCCATTTACTTAGAGGTGTTTTACTTGGGGCTATATACCTTACGCAGCTGCATCACTGACCGCGAAATATCGATCCTCCTGGCACTGGCAGGCAGTGCTCCCTGCACCGCTGTTCACCCACACCGCAGAGATATGTGACGCTGCGGTTTCAGTGGAGTGCAAGCACTAGCGTGCATCACAGCGGCTTGTTCCCACCCTCCTTCATCAAAGGAAGAGTGGCTCAAAGAAGAGTCAATATGCAACAAGCTTAGATTTATTGCAACTTATGAGCCAAAGGGTGATGATACATGAGTGCCAGTGATACATATGTTAACATAAATTCAGTAATATGCTTGGATAAGGACACAACGACACTTGGAATAGAAGGGATCTTTGTAAAGTCTGACTTTTGATTCTACACCATTAACTATCTAGAAAACCATTGCTGTTAAACGCGCCGTGTCGAATTGCCTTGGACTGGCACTGGCTGGTCTTCTACTCACTCTCTCCCTGAAATCTTCCATCAACCATCAACCTCCATTTCCATCTCAGCAGCTTGCTCCTTCTCTAATTCCGTCAGGTGAAACACCTGGCTCGGAGTGCAGTGGTGATCGACAAGAATACGAAGGCTATTCGGAATCGAGACTTGATTCCGAAGACAAGTCTTTCAAACATCCTTCAAGTGGGTGTAGGAGTCGAAGTACTCCTTTGGTAGACCAATGTCCTCGACCTCTTGTTCTCCGACCTGACCTGGCTTCTTCATTATTTCTTTTCGAGCACGTCTAGCAACGGCTCTATCTGGAGTCGCGAGTCTCTTTCCGAGTATCTTCATCTGTCGGGTATAGTCGCGAAGTGTCATAGCATTGTCCTCCGTCTCATCGTCGTCACTTAGAGGGATCGGCTCGTTTGTTGTGTCGTTGGGCTCAACAGTTGGAAGGACGCTGTCATCTGACTCCAGCTTTGGAATCGCTGGGCCAGAAGGTTGAGCAGCAGGGCAGAGGGCGTTCCGAAGAATACTTTCGTATCTATTCATCTCAGGCATTCTTGTTTTCACGACCCAATGTGATTCGCCATTCACCTTTCGGACTTTCGCGACAGGCTTCTCGCTGTTTTCGTCCAGTTCAATGGTGAACGCACACGCCCTGACTTTGTGGAATACTCGAATGGCAACCGACAACCACTGGATTCCATTGAGCTCGCCGAACACCTTCACGAAATCTTTATTCTCCTGAAAGAAATCTTCATTCGAAGGGTGTAGCTTTCGGTAGGCTACTGCTACGATAACACAACCCATGACATGGGCTGGTGGGCAGACGATCTTCTTGGTACTCGCGTGTAATATCATGGCTTTTGATGAATGCTGTTGAAGAAAGCTCATGCCTTCGAAGTGATCAAGTGTCGAATACCGAAGCGGCCGGTTACTGTTGATTCGTTCACAAATGGCCAAGAAGCAACTCTCTGCCTCATGTCTCTGAAATCCCACCGAGCGGAGAATATCGGTGGTGATAGCTTGGTGGAGCCGGTGTATGCTGGCCGGGATGATATTATGAAAGGGAATGTTCTTGCAGACGTCAACCCCAATGGCGCAAATATCTACAGTTTCATCGTTGATTTTCGTAGCGAGGGACTCTGCCTCTGATTCCATCTTCAGCGACATTGTCGCCGTTGTCGGTTGGTGACTAGAGAAGAAAAGGGTGGTTAGAGATATGGGAGACACCGGTCAAATAAATATACTTACAGCACTGCGATACAAGAGTTCAAGAGAAGAGAAAGATAAAGTTGTGAAATGCCTGAAGTTGTGGCTGTGATTCCATTCGATAAAAGTGGAGTCGGATTCGAGCGAGATTTCTTTGCCTCGGGCAGAGAGCAGCAAATCTTCTGACAGCCCAGTAGAACAAGGAGGGTACTCAAGAAGTCTAAACTACCCTTAAAGTCTCATAAATATATCCAATGTTTAACAAAATTTTCTGAAATGATATAAGTTTAGGGCAGGTTTTACATAGTATCTGGTTTGATATCCTTTCCAATGTATAAGCTGGATGACAACAGTCGTTCGAGTGGTGAAAGAGAATTGTGCCACAACTTCCGCCATGCACTGACAGCCTTCGCTTAGGTAATTTCGAGACGTCGTATGAGGATGCTGAACGTGCCCCTCTTCAGCCATTTTCAT
This sequence comes from Fusarium xylarioides, assembly GCA_013183765.1. NCBI lineage: Eukaryota > Fungi > Ascomycota > Sordariomycetes > Hypocreales > Nectriaceae > Fusarium > Fusarium xylarioides. The sequence goes on from SRZU01000182.1 coordinate 75,744, forward strand.
TTCTTCCCCAAATCCCCAAACCAACCACATCACCATCATGACCAAGAACAAGACTCCCACGAGCACAGCTCCCAAATACGACCTCCCTCCTACACTGAAGGTGCCATGCATTCTTCAGATCAACGGCGAGCCTTTCGGCGGCAAGGAACTTGGCATCGCCACCAGTATTTCCACTTATCTGCGCGCTGTGAGAACCCCAGATAAGGATTCATTCCTTGGCTTTGTCATCGAATTCCCGTTACCCTCTGAGGTAGAGAGCACTGGTTTCGGACAGTGTCATCACAGTGCGCTCTTCAGATTTGTGTGTCCGATCCGACATTTGCTAAAAACACTCGGCAGTTGACTTTTCTACTCAGAGGGCCATTTCCAGCAACACTTGGAAACTCGCCGTGAAGTTCCCTCGTGAAAATATTGACATCACGTACCGAGCTGCAAGTGAAGAAGAAAACGCGAGATATCCTGCCAACAAGAAACACATGACCTGGGTCGACGTCATTCTGGGCAAAGACACATCAGTCTCTGTCCAAGGATTTGGAAATCCATATTCAAACCCAGGTCACCCGGCTGAAGATTGGTTAAGGTATCCCGCCTCGACAACTGTTATGGGCGGCCTATCCCTCCTGGATATCATCCAACAGCGACACTTTTCGTTTCTCGCTGCTCGAATTGAAAAGCTTATGGCCACGAGGTGGAGCATCGCCAGTTTAGCACCCAAATTCGATTACGGTTATGGTGCAGACCAATCCTGGGATATGGACAGATACATGAAGCAGCTCCATGATGTCAAAGGCCACCGCTTCCAGGCTGCATGGACCTTTGAAAGCGACGACTCCCATGTGACTGCGATGACACAGAGCATAGTCCAAGGTTTCATGTGGATCCAGAAATTCTGTCTAGACATGACTACTGAAATGGGCTACGCGTACTTCGTCAGGCATCCAGCAAGTCGACGGTCTAAACGATGGCTAGTCATCGTCAGGATGGACCGGGGGTTTTGGAAGCAGAGAAAATGGTCTCAAGCCTGTATCCAAGGTACCATGAAGATGGTTGTCCATCCCGGGCCAGATGAACTCCCCGAGTCATGGACTGAAGACATTTCTGAACGCTGGTCAGCCCGTGTCTGTCATGACCCCGGTGAAGTAAGATTGCTCAACCGACATCGGCTCACTGAGAAGGACTTCGTCATCAGGGTCATCGAGCCGCTTCAGATCCAACTGGGTATCAAGGAGTTTGAGAGCCGTGAGGCAGCCGACACTGCCTATGAGACCGACAAATCGCTTTAGAACCGCGTTTCGTTCGAATGGGATCTGCAGCTTCATGATGCCAAGCGCCGAGTCGACGCTGTTTGCGACTTCTTGCCATCGGCCGCCCCAAACCGCCACTTCTTCCATGATAAGGGCCTCGAAGTCTCAGAACTTGACGCGGGCGAAAAGGAATTGATGATGAGTCTTCACAGAGATCTCCTACGTGGTGAAGGTTTCTGGAAGACGATGATGGCAACAGACTCGGTCATGGACAAAATGGTAGGCCACATGGGAGATCTGAATACCGGCAGTCAGCGCGAACGATTGGTTTTACCTATGCTACCGACTGTCAACTTCCTCAAAGATGGTCAGAGAAGCGATTGGGCTAATGCTCTACTGTCCGAGGTTTCTGAGACCGACCAGTGTCCGCTTCGTTACTACCTTAGCAATCGTCCTCTAGGCTTTGGAATTATCACAACTGTAAGCATCTGACCTTTCAACTCATATCTTTTCCATACTGACAAATGAAGGGTCCCAACAGCGACGATACCTCCGTTTTCCCCGTGGCGGTCCTTGCGATCCATGCTACTGTGGGTGCCGTCATGGCAAGCGCTCCGACTCCTACAGCCGTCAACAAGTTCGCTTCTGATCTCCATTCCGCCTCTCGCAGCGTCTCATGCAAGTACAACATCGGGAGAAACCAGGAAAGCAGTTGTCGAGCTGCTCTGGTCATCCGTGGCTTTCAACTGCAGGTTGAATGCGACGCCTTCAAGCGTTTACTGCAATTCCCTCACCTCGGCGATGAAGCGGCTGGTGATGATGAATGGGGCGTCAAGTTGGACTGGAAGCTCCATCTCTCGGCCACTTTTTGGCTTCTTACCTGCCTTGACTCGGAATCCTTGCCACCCCTGCACAAAGAGGACGCCAACATTCTACACAAGTTCCACGACTTACTTGCAAAGACAGACATCTTTACTCGTCTTATTGAACGGGTTTCTGGCAAGATCTCGTGGGGAGAATACGTGGCCGGCGAGACTGTTGCAGACACTGAAATCATGGGACTGATGGAGATGCTTATCGAGGTCGCCGACATTGTCTGTACGACCCCATCCTTAGCCCACACGGAGGATCATCTCAAGAAGTGGAAGGTAAAGCGGGCTCGGGGGATAGCCATTGACGAAGCTGGCGGCATGAGCCGTGGCGATCTGTATTCGATCTGGGGTAACACACTTTTGCCCTGCCTTCTTGCTGGTGATGAAGAGTTTCTTCCCCTAGAGGTGAAGAGCTACCAGGATAGAGATGCCGACGGAAACAGGCGGAACAGATTTGGAGATGATGCTCGAAAGTCGGCACTTGAGTTTCTCACTGCGACTGGCTGGCCTGTCTATCGTGTTCGTGGTTAGTGAGATTTAGCTGTGCAGTACAACACACATGGAAGGGCACGGGGCACGACTACACTGGTCAAATATTCGGAAGCTTTAGGGTAGTCATCGGGATAGCCTTTGGTGAACTTGAGAAACTCAGTAAAGTCTTTATGCAATTTATCAAGATCCCAGGATAGAGTCTGAAGTTCCTTTACCCTTGAAATGGCATTATAGTAGTATGAATCCTTGAAGAAACCAGGGCAAGTTGATTATACTAGGGCTAAGACGGAAGAGAAAACAATGACGTGTGATAGAGACAAGCAGCGAGGGCTTAGCGTGGAAAAGCAGAAAGAAAAGGAGGCAAAGGGTCTTGCTATGACAAGGCTCCGTCCGATTGGATACTTATGTAGCACGAAAAACTTTTGATATATCATTAATGCAGAGGTTTCGTGCAAACTGATTGGGCCATGTGAGTTAACCAAGGTAAAGTCTAAGACCTGGAACGCCTGAAGTGAGTGATTCCCGTCCCAGTCAATGTCTCACTTATTCTGCCGCCAGACACCGCTTCGGGCAATAGCTCCAGACCAGCGCGTTGCTGCTAGAGTGCTTCAGTAAGGTATCGTGGCCATTTATACAGCTTTTTTAGACCTCGAAATTTGGGCTCAAAGCGAGCTCGCGATGGAGAAAACATGTCCTAATCTGTCCGATTCTAAAACATATACAAAGCAAAACATCTGCGACAACACGTTAGACGATGCGCAGCTGGCGACACGGTGTCCACTTGACAAAGGGCGATTCACCGACGCGTCCAATCCCCCGCGCTATTCCGCCGGCCAACTCGACCAGCTTCCAGCAGAACTTCTCATCCAAGTCCTGCTGTACATTGACATTCCGTCGCTGACTCGTTTCCGCCGCGTCAACCGTCGCGCGATGGAACTCATCGACTCGATTCCCCAGTACGACGCCATCATCAAGCATTGCCCTAACGTCATCCGCGCCATTCTCAGCATCCAAGCAGACGCATTTGACTGCGATGTACTGTACAAAACTCTCAGCACAACCCGATGCTCGACGTGCGAGCGCTTTGGTGACCATCTCTACCTCATCGACTGCCGTAGAGTTTGCTACTTCTGCTTCACCCGGCGCCTGGAATACTTTCCCCTCACAATCGGCCGCGCATCGAGTTTCTTCACCCACGGGACGCAGCAGCGCAGTGCCATCACCAGCCGCCAACGCCTACGTGCAGCGAATCCCCCAAACATCCTGAGCTTGCCCGGGCGGTACTGTACCAGCTGGAACAGTGAAGGGGGCAGTTCGGTGCGAAAGCGGCTTCAACTCTTCGACCGGCAGGCGGTGACTCAGGACCTGACGGGTTCTGGTCTTCCGAAGCTAGACAAGACCACTAGGGAACCTCAGCGGTTCATGGCCATCATCACCGCACCGTTTCTGTTTGACTCTGGCCGGCAGGCTGACTGGGGATGCTTCTGCCTTGGCTGTAAGGATGAGACGGAGGAGAAAACGAAGCATTTTCGGATCAAATACACAAGAGAAGAGGTGTCGGAGCACATTGCGCGGTATGGACCGGTGAGGGAGATGCCAAGAATACCCGGTAGGTTCACGCATGCCACTCAAGTCTGACAGGGGGATCGATCTCATCTTCAACCCGTGGGCCGGATGAATCTCGTTAGAATTCTGCACTTAGCCTCCATGAAAAGCGCCTTTGATGTTGTCCCTTACAGTCTAGATACATTCGCCGGCACTCGCCCGACCCGCAGACAGACCGTCACTAACGTGTCGCCATCACACATCCTCAGCGGTGCATCTCGTCTTTTCCCTCCTTGACCATGTGCTTGCTACACATATGCACTGACTCAGGCAGCGGCTGCTTTATCACCGGAGTACATTTAACGTTTGTGCCTTGACGCTCCGGACACTGTACGAATTCCTCATTCTTCATGCACCCGCAGGTATACTTGCGTCAGAACTGGAAGCACATGGTGTCTAGAGTGCCGTGTCGCGTGATGTTGAAACTCTGCGGGTAACAGGACTCAGGTGCGTCGCGCGAATTGGGTCTAAGTCAAGACACCAAGGTCAGTATCTACATATCGAGATCATAAGGGTCCGAAGCCGTTCAGTAATGAGGAACTTGAACGTACCTGCGTATTCGGAGACACTGGCACACAGTTTAGGGGTAGTAAGGCTGGTGTATGGAGGGTATCGACTGGGTACTCTCTTATCAAGGTCGCCGTCGCTCACTGATATGATGCTCTTGCCTGGGAGCGTCTCAATATTCATGCTACTTATATATTTCATTTGCTACATTCAGATCTCTAATTCTGAGCAGGAAACTGCTCTGATAGCGCGCGGCAATAATATCACATCGTCTTTCTTGCGTATTCTACAAATGTACTGGTCCTGGTGTGGAAGATCCAAGTCCCTTAGTGGACAACATGCACCGCAGCTCCCTGGTAGTAGGCCAGATGTGCCGGGTTATGCAAGGCACACTAGGGCGCGAAGATTACCCGCGCGGTAAAATAAATTATGTGATACAATTCCATTGGCTGAGCAGCAGATGTTTGACCTCCCTGCTACTGCAACAGCGGCCCACATACGCACCTCACCTCATCTTGGGCGGCACGTAGGGTAAGTTGATTGGCTACAACCCTGGGAGATCGCAAGCCCGCCACCAGAGACCAGCTTCCACACCGCGTATACTCACACTTCTCCCTTTTTGACTTCTATTCCGCCACCCGGAGCGCGGCATCGCCGAGCCCCTCAGGTAATTTATCGTTTCGCGCTCCAGGCCGTCCGAGGCTTTGATCTTTCAGCTCGACGCACCATCCAGTTCTCAACAACTCCTCCTGCCAGATCACGCCTTCTCCAGAAGTCATACTGCATTTACATAGCGCTTCGTTACCGATCCGCAGCCATCTCCTATCGCCTCAACACTGCTTCTCCGCAATGATGGCGCCTCAAGAAAGGAACACAAACGTCCGGCTTCTCGCGTGTCTCATTGACGACGACGACACGAGTAATAGTGATTATCGCTTCCTCGTCGACGGGCAACATGTGAAGTACGTATCCACAGCACCAGGCACGTTTTGCGGGGCCGAGGAAGACCGTACTTTCGAGCCCACCCTGCTTGGCGAGCTTCTCCCATCATTTCCAACTGGAGATTGGAACCAGGGCTTTGTAGCTAGGAACCCCGAGGCGGGGAAGGCTACCTTCGTCAGGACCGAGACAGTACAACTTGCCGGGATAAAGAACTGTTGGCATCCCGTGAAGCTCAATGAGTTAGAATTCACGCGACAAGAGCGAGTGAGGCAACGAGTCCACGTCTCGACACATCCTGAAGTTGAGGGCGGCAAACCCGTGCTCATTAAACTCGCGGTCTGGCCCTGGGAAATCCCCTCCATTGAGGTCGAGACGGCCGCCTATCAATGGATTAGTGGCAGCGAAATCGGTCCTAAGTTTCTAGGCCACCTCACTGAGGGCAAAGATGGGCGGGTGGTTGGCTTCGTTGCTGAGTGGGTGGAAGGCGCGAGAGCTGCTGGGCCAGCAGATATCGATGACTGCAAGAAGGCTTTAGGTCGGTTGCATGAGCTCGGCATCAAGCTTGGCGATATCAACAAAAACAACTTTCTTGTGCGGGATGGGTATGACGTGGTTCTTGTAGACTTTGAGATGGCGAAGCGAGACTGTTCGCCTTTGGAGCTCGAGGACGAGATGAGCACCCTTAAGAGCAGCCTTGAAGAAACGAGTTTCCGGGGTGGGGCGGAACCCGCTTATGAATGACAGAACCAGGACATGCATGCCGGCATTAGGGGTTAACGGGAGTATGACCAAACTGGTGAAATATTTGGAAGCTTCAGGGTGATCTTCAAGATAGCCTTTGGTAAACTTGAAATCTTGAGAGAGTCTTTATAAAGTCTATCAAAACCCCAGAATAGAGTCTGAGGTTCTTTTGCCCTTCAGGACAAGTAGATGAAGAAACTTTGGACGTGTAGGGAGAACGGACAAATATACTACACAAAGCTGTTAAGTATTTTTCAGAGGATTTCATTGCTAAGTGCGTGAGGCTATAGGCTTGATACTCCCTAAACGCCTAGAACAGTCAAGTGTAGCATTATTGATTTTTGCCATTTCGGGTTGGGGAGGCTTGCGAGGAAAAGATAGGATCACCAAACTCCATCTCCTCCATCTCATAGATGCTTGTGCACCATTGGTGCCATTCGATCCCGCTTCCCGAGTTATTGCCATTCACGGGCGCTGAGGGATCTGGAGCAGTCGAAATATCCTCGAGTTTTCGGCCCTTGATTCTCTCAATGGAAGAAATAACATTCTCGCCAGTTTCCACCATTCTATCCCGCATTGATGTTTCCGACTCCAAGCATTCCAGCACAGAGACAAGATAGCAAATCCCAAGATAGATGAAAAAGTGCTTCAAAGAATCCCCTGCTTGTGCTTCAGTGACTTCAACAGCACGGCGAAGTGCCGCCCATGCGATACTCTTGGGTGTAGAGCCAAATGCTTCCGATGCCTTGTCATCGAAACTTTGTCCACGAATACCGAGGGCGATATACACCAGAGCTATCTTGAAATCCTCCTTGAAGAGATTCAAGGCCCATCTCATGCTGTGGTGTTCGTCATATAGCGTTCCTTGGCTGACAGCCAAGGCTAAAGAGCATTCTAGAAGGCCAATATATGATGATTTGAAATTGACTGCGGCGTTTGAGCTTCTGCCGAAGGGCTCGTGTAGAGTGAGCATTACCCGTCGGATGAGTATTTGCAGCATTTCCGATTGAAGACAATGTTTCCTAGTAGTTGGCCTATCTTGGCTTGAGCCACGCAAATCGACTGCCTTGCTTAAAGCTTTCCGGAGCTCGCGATCTAGCTTCTCAGCATTTAAATAGTCCAACTCTTGATTCACAGAATTCGCCATTCTAACAATATGACTCGCTGTAGGGAGGAAATCGGCCAAGATGTGCTCAAACGATGACTCGTCCGAGTCGTTTCTAGGGGTGCAACCATCTGTGTCCACTGATGATGGAGTGCCGGTCTTGATGGTTCTCCCAAAGTTGACGCTGGCGTCGTAGTCCCCAGAATGAACAACAGGAGGTAGGCTAGAGCGAATAGAGGCCAAAAGGTCCAACAATACCAGGGTGGTCCAGATTTTGAGACGAGTGATCATTTCAGCTTCAGGCATTCCGACGAAAAGGCTGGGATGACGGTGCATCTTCATGGTCTGGGCAATACGAACGCTTAAGCCGACATTGATACTGCAGTCCTCTTCATCGTTGAAGTTGATCAAGTCCATCATCCGGGCCAAGATTGACATGCACAGTGTCCTGAGTCCTGCATTGTTGTATGGAGATGTAGACTGGGAGATGCCAAAAGCAATGGCCGCAAAGTCAAAGTATGTTTTTGCTGTGGCATCAGCGTCAATCCCGATAGCTATGAGGTCCTCCCGTGGCGTGGAATGACAGCCTAGGGCCATCATCAAGAATACTTGGGCTAAGAAAGCCCAGTCAGCGTCTTGGGGATTCGCCCAGAACTTGGCCATTTCTTCGGCATAGCTGGGTTCATGCCAGAGCGGAAACAATGCGTCAAATGTCTCCATGTAGCTATTAAGGAGAATTTCGGCGATCCGCGGCTCTGGTAGCTGCGACGTAAGATGAGCTTGTGACAGAGTTGCCGGAGCAGGAGCTCCAAAAGGGAACCCTCGGCCGCTGACGGTCGGGAAGACACCTCTCAAGCGCTTGATTTTGTCAAACATGTCTTTGTATTCAGGATCGGTGCCAAACAAATACGGCCTAGCCTCTTCGAACTAAGGGGAGTCTCATCAGAAAGCTGTATCAGGTACAGACACGTTAAGGGAGTTGACTAACCTCCCATATCAACCTAACCCAGGATGTTGCCGTGCCCACTCTTGGTGTGTCGCGGAGAAAGAGTGCGTGGCCGGAAAACTTGGCAGAGGCCGCATCGGCACTCGAAGGGCTCAGCTGCTGTGTCTGATAGTGACAGTCGCTGGTGCGGCCTGCAGAAATGCATCTGCTGCAAGGTCGTTGGCGGTCACACTTGATCTTTCGAGAGTGGCAGGGGAGGCAAGCAAAGACTACACGTTGTTTGCGACGGACTTTGCTAGGCCATGAGGTCATGTAGGACTCCATTACTGGACTGAAAATACAGGTAAAATAAAAGACACTTCGGCGATGAGCGGCGATAATGGTATTAAACACATGGAGATCTGTTCACCCCTAATTTATAACATGCTTGTCTCGTTCGGCGATGCTCGGTCTTATAGTTTCCCCTTTGGGTTAGTCCACAAGATTTAAGACAAGATCGACTAGCCTGAAGCGTCTAGCTTCTGAAACGACAGGGCTAATTAATAAGGTAAACTAACTTCTAATAAATGACTACCATCTAACCGAAAGCCTTCGGCTTGGGGCGCGACTCGGATGAATGACAAGGCGACTAACGTCTAAAACATACACAATAACCCAAATGGCTAACTTTCAGTGCTAGGGGACCTCTCTTCAAAGATCCTTGATCGCAAATCGAGTCCTCAGGTAAGCACCATATCGAGTAATCAAGAGCGGTATCGGGATCATGGCCACTGCAACAAAACCGAGCAGACTGTTTCCCCAACCGTATCCCAGCACCTCATACATCCTTAATCCGAACAGGGGGAGTACACCGCCCCCGATAGATCGCACCACAGTGTTTGCCGCCATGGCAGAGGCTGCATAGATGGTGAAGGAATCAATCATGTACGTCATAACACACATTAATGAGACAACAATCCCAAAACCTCTATTTCGTTGTCAGTCACAGTTCGGTCCATAATTGTCAGTAAGAATACTCACATGATAACATGTGACCCGATAGGTACAATCCAATGGACATTATACTCCGCAGTCCAGCCATAGATGAAAAGACCAATGGGTAGAGCAATTGCGGCAACAGTCAAACGGGCAAGTCGGTACTCAGGTTTGTGGCCTTGGCCATCCTTGGCAGCTTTCCGTTGAGCATATTTGTCGTTTGTTGTTGTAAATAGCGCCAACCCCAGCATCGAACCTACTCCAAGCCCGAGGAACACCAGACCAGCCACGCTGCTGCTGAAGCCATAGTTTTTCGTAAACACTGTGGCAATGCTCGTAAACATGAGGTACAAGTAACCGTAGACGATGGCCAGGTAGAGGGCGAAGATTGAGCAGATGGGGCTTAGGAAGAGCAACCTCATTGGTCGAGAAATGGCGCGCATGAAGTACTTTTGCTGAGACAATCCTTCGTCTTTGACTGATTTGGCACATGCATGTTTCTCGATCACAGTGCACCCTTTTCGAAGACGGCGGGCCTTGCGATCAAGCAGTACGGGCGCGTATGTCTCTCGCAGGCAGATAAACATGCCGATAGTCAGAGCCCCTGCAACAATGGTAACAAGCCACATCGTCCATCGCCAGCCCTTGGCTGCGGCAAGAAAGCCGCCGCCTATAGGCCCAATAATAGGGCCGAACATTGGGCCTGTCACCAGCGCTGACATGGCCATTGCACGATGAGCGGGACTCACCATGTCAGCGACCGTCCCACTACCGTTCGTGATGGACGCACTGCCGAAGGTGCCGGCAATGAAGCGGAAAGCAATGAGGCTGCCAAGCGAAGGTGCCAAGGCGCAAGCGGCACTGAAAGCCACAAAGCCCACGTTGCAAACGTGGTAAACAATGTTGCGGCCGTAGATCTCGCTCAGAGGGGCTAGGAAGAGCGGCCCGGCAGCGAAGCCGATAACGTAGATGGACACCACGAGCGAAGCAAGAACCGAGTTGGAAGAGCCAAACTCTTTCATGAGAGCTGGGACGCCGGGGGCCAGAATAGACGAGGCCAAGGGAGTAAGGAAAGCTGCCAGACTGACGAGGCCGACGTTGCTGAGCTTGGTCTTGTTCGACCAGTTCATGGGATTTTCTGGGTCCTCGGGGCCTTCCCAATCTACAATTTGCTCTTTGTGTATCGGGGAGCAAGCTTCGGGCTTGTAGGCGATGGGAGAAGCCAAATAGAGATCGATGATTGATCCATCTTGGTTCAAGTTGTCGTTCATTTTGTGGTACGCGTTATCGTGCATTCTTGGTCGATGAGACGGACTACAGTGTAGGTAGACGGAAAGGAGCGTAAGAATTGAAGAGTACTGGCCGAGTTGGATGAAAAACGAGTTTCTGAGCTGCCACACCGACCACGTTATATACAAAATGAGCCGTCTATAAGTAATAGGGGTATACCTCCAGACTAATGATTCATCTCCCTGAGCTTTGGATTGTTACAGGATACTTTTCCACTCTAGTCTACACCTCATGATTCTGGAACAAGGGAATTTGTAACCCCTGCACTTTTAGGCGCCGGCTTTGTTTTTTCCTAATCAAGCAAGGTGATCACCGCGGATCACCGAGAACCACTTAGGCGGGGCCTTCGGAGCATTTACAGCTCCGTCTCCCAGCGACAGCCAGGATCGACTCTCTCTGGACCCTTGTTATTACCAAGAATTAGATGTGTTATTTGCAGTTGAGACTTGTTGCTGGGAGCTTAGATCAGCAGAGAGAATTCTGTACGTGAGCTTTAGCGCCCTTATGCGTTGCACCAATTCTGAGTAAGTGAACCCACCGTGATGCGTTGACTACCACTTTAACAGCGGCTCTTATGCCGACCCCTGCAACATATCATGCGTCAATCGCCTAACGAGCTTTGACAGTAAGCTGTGCAATCCGACACTGATCGCAACTGCTAACGCCATCACCGCTCCATCGTCACGATTCATATAAGCAAGAGAAGCATGTTGACTCCCGATCTCCACGAGTCATATTCAAAAGAATGTCTTGATAAGAAAGACAACCATAACGTGCTGCATGATACGGCGATGGAAATCAGATTACATTGGAAGATTGAGGACGATGCTAGCCTAGGGGCCTTTGGCCACGAGATCCTCAATTTCACATAACCTCACCATAAGCAGAATTGACGCTGTGTCATATCACCCATCAAGCTCCCTCCACCACGTTTCGCCTTCAACTCTTACCGGAGGATGAGTAAATTGATACAACAAGCGAAATGCGATTCCATAATCAAATGGCGCAACAGGGAGATAAGATTCGAAAGGGGAGATATGAACTACCCTTGTTGAACAGAGCAGGTTGAGGCAAAAGAGGGAGATCCAACAATAATATAACAAACATGCAAAAGGAATAAAGACAAAAAGTTTTTCCCCGGATGGGAATCGAGCCCATGCCCCACGGGAGTTTCGCTTGTATGTTTTGGCTGAAATACAAAAGCGACCTCCTAAGAGTTCACTATACACAAGCGACCGAGGGATGCTATCACTACACTACCCCTCGCATTACTCCAGCTCATATAGAACTAGCATCGAGCTCACTTATCGTGTTTCTGTCACTCTCGAAAGGCCTGGCAGTCCCCACTTCCTCATCAAACAACTGAAGTTGGCTTACCGAGCTTATGCAACCAATTTTGATGCCATTGAGATAGAGCAACACAACACATCGACAGCTCATTCACTTCAGCTTCGCAAATTTCTATCAGTTTTGTTGTTTTCTCGAAGCCATCGCTGCATTCTTACAACCTCGCCATCTGAAATCCATCCGTCGTTAACCAACTCTACTTCCATCGTAGTCATGATTCACGACCACCACTCTCCAACTCCCTTTCTATACCACCCCCCACAACTCCTATTTACAACTCCGAAAGAAGCCTCATTGCTCACAGAGATTGTTCACCACTGTCCTTTGAGTTTCATAAGCCTTATCTGATATCTCGATGTGAATCTTTCATCGCGGTCCTGGAACTCCAAAGTCACGTTAGCCACACGTTCTAAGGCAACCTTCAGGATAAGCAACTGAACTTACGCGACCGTTCATATTCTCAAGAGCCCATCGTTTCTCCAGCAATGAAGGCTTCCTCAAGTTGAGCCAGACGGAACGCCTCATCCGAGCTACAATGATACTCGACAAGACGACGAAGACTTTCCGGAACACTTCCAGTCTTTGCCAAACTTCGATAACAGCGCCTCTCGATGCACGGAAACACCTGCGGACCTTGTTGAAGTGTATGCTGCAGGCTCTGAAGCGATAACACCATCTCCGCTCTCTAGTCAGCGATGGCTTCGTTCTGCAGCTCAAATGCAGTAGCGAAAGCGCTGCGCTCAATCTCCATCGAGTCATGTTCCTGCCGTACAAGCTCGTGCGCCTCGCGTTCCATCGCTTTCATCTTCTCGTCACGAAAGTCAGCGAAGAGGGCGACTCCCCGACGGACCTTGTTGAAAACCTCGCGACGTTCCGGCTCTGGAAGTCCCTTACGCTGGTGCGACAATCATTTCAGTGGCCAGCACGTAAGGCAAAGGGTGAAAGTCTCCCTGATCTAAAGGGGTAGAAACCAAGCCTACTCAGGACCGCTGTCCCGAGGAGAAATCCATGCGGTCTAAATGGCAGCGCGTTCGCAAGCAAGAACACATAAGATTAATGTCACTGGGATAGCAGTTGGTGTCAACTGACAACCTTGTGCACTTCGAGCCAGGGCGTTCCAATTATCCCATTCCAAATCAAGGGCCGAAATATTCCTCTTCGATCAGTCAAAGCTTATAGAGTGCTGTACTGTACTGTGCCTGGGAGCTCGGGCCGAAGAGGTCGCGGTGGATGATCCGATAGTTCGGTATTCACATCCGGTCGGTCTCCATGAGAAGGAGCCGTTTCATTGTAGGCATAGAATCAGGAGGCTAATGGTAGCCGACAATACACCGGAGGAAAGAGTGGCCGACCCGCATATAGAATCGAACACTTCTCACCGATACACCGAAAACCTTCCTCCACACCACCTTCAACTTCAGCGTCAGCCCAACCGACAACAACCAACACAACGCAACGACCTTCACAGCGGCCGACATATCCGCTCAACTCCTCCTCCTCGAACTCAACCTTAGACAATAGGCCGCTCATAGCAAGACTTCTCCCTATTCCATAACTCAGGCACAGCACTTGGAGGAATCACCCGACGAGTTAGTGCCTTCTCCTTTGCGTATAAAACTTCTTTACCGTCACCCGTACACCAACTTTAAGGGAATAGGTTCAGATGCTTTAGTTTATCTATAATATCACCCTCACAAACAGGTACCGAAAACTGGAAGTCGGTACTATAAAACCCGTCATCCCGCGACTGTCAGGTAGGGCAATGGGCAAATGTCTAAATGATCTGCAGTACCAAAGATGGACGACTATTCAGCACCAATCATGATAGGGATGTCTGTGCAGTGGCAAAGACATTGTTCCCTGAAATCCAAGGCGCCTTTGAGGTCCGCAAAAGCCGCCGACCGTGTGTTGCATTTTCATTTGACTGTTGGTGACCAGAGGCGGGTGCTGAGTTCCGGGGACCTAGAAGCCAATTAAATGTCTGCTGATCACCCTCCTCACTTTTCACTAAGCCAGGATCCCATCATAAAGTTACTAACGCTTATTCATTCATTCCTTTAACAAAGGTTTTGCACACAGCTAACAACTAGTAATAGTCGTATAATTTAGGACCACTCAGATGTTTAGCAGAGAACTCTTCTGTCTATGCAAGCACATTTGTAAATAGCAATGCGTGTTTGTTACAGATCTTCACTTGATACAAAGGCAAGAATACACACACGGACAAAACGGTAACTATAAAATTGAGTTCGGGCTAATTAAGCCCAAACGCGGGGTAAAGGGACCGTCATTTTCCCCAGGTGCTCAGGCCTTTAATCGACGCCTCGACGTGGCTTAGCATCCTGTCATCACGGTACGACAGTCTAGAGCTTCTGGCTAGGGCACTGGACCAGCTATATTGCAACAAGATCACAACACACGGAGCCACAGCGGATCCAGTTACGAATTGTGTTCTCTTGTCCTGTCCTTCTGCAATGCGTTAGCTGAATTGTGAGTAGGCGTTTACCCCTGAATAAATCCTTCTTAAAGTCCTGGAAATAGAACAACCAACACCTTGAGCTATTGAAAGCCACAAAGTTTAGGTTTTCTCAAGCAATCGCAGCCCTAATCGAACCATGTCATGGATCTGGATCCCTGCAGGATCGGCGTCGCTGTGTTTCAGCCTGCGTAGAGAATACAATAAATGGCACAGAGTCGGGTGATCATTGCTGGCTCTTGCCAAATCACGCTTCTTTTTCCAGGGAAAATCAAATCAGTAGGATCGCGCCACAGAACTTTAAGATATCCTTGGCGAAATTAGCACAGAACGGTTTAAAATGAGAGCTTGAAAACTAGCTCGAGGATGTAGACAGACAAGGTGCGATGCTGACACTCTAACTACAGTGAGGCATATAATTATCGAACGGTGGGATCAACTAATCCTCGGGCCTTGGTGAATCTTGCTTTTCAGCATATCTCGCCTGCAAGTATTTCACAATGACAACAACCGCTTTCTTCGAACTCAGCTGGTCAATCATAACCACTATAGGGATCAGCAATGTTTTTATTGGTCTCCTCGTGTGTGGTATCACCAGCTTCACGCCAATTGCAGCTGTCCCCATTATCTCTTCTGGGGCTGGAGCTATCGCTAATGGGCTCTGTTTCTATGTCAACTATGGATCATATCCTCGGGTGGATCGGGCAATAGCCTCAGTCTTTGGTGATGTATTCTGGCTGGTACTTAGGTTCACCTTGATCGACGTGTTGCCAGATTTGGATACTGATGCTATCATCTGGATGAATTTAGGTACAAGAAGCCGGCCTGTTATTCTATAGCTTCATCATTCTTCGTCGTGTGCTTCGAAACATTCGATTGAGAGTTTACTCTACCCTCTTTTGGCTTACCATGGGTGGTATATTGGTCGCGCGAGTCTCAATCGCCGTATTCCGGGTCAAGTTCATTCTTTCTGATGACTTGGCACTGCAGAGTGTTGTCAATCATCCCCACACCGTCTATTTCGGACTCATGGCTCTGCAGGAATGCATCAGCGCCTACTTCCTACTTGTCATTTTCGCCTCCGCTAGAGCTACATCTCTTAATGTTTCCCCAAACGTCAGTCTTTTCCAATATCTTAGTCGAAGCACAGAAATGAGGGTTGCTATTCTTGCTCTGCAGGGCATCTTTCGCGCTGTCACACATTCATTTCAAGCGCCAGGTCAGGAAACAACTAACTTGGCAAGCCAATTGGGCCGGTTTGCATATACTATATTTTGTCTGTATCCAATGATCCTATAGTCAGTTCTCCCTCCTATTTATGATTTCCTTCACTAATAGCTCCACCAGTATCGATTTACTCGCCTCGAAACTCGCGTTTGTCGATCAGCAAACTCATTCCTCTCAGAACCTGCCAAGCCTACGAAGCCACAGGCGCTTTACAAATAAACAGGAGGATTGTTTCGTTGCTAGTCGGGCTGAGCATATAGTTGAGTTACATAGAACAGGCCATAAGTCACATAGGAGTGATTCTCAGGAGCGAATCTTTACAGCCAATTCCTCTCCAGTACCTCCAGTCACACTTGAAGATCTAGATAGGAATGGCAAAGGTATTAAGAAGACGGTAGAGATCACGGTGACGAGCTAGATGTATGGCAGTTTCTAGTCTGTCAACTAGGTCGTTCAGGTCTATTCCATCACTGGTAGGCAGCGTCTTGCTGTTCCTCTCAGTCATACCCAGGTCACTTACCATGAACGCTACTGTAATCTCAACAAGTCTCAAAAACAACTCTAGTTGTTTAGTAATTGGGCTGCGTGTCTAGGAGAACCTGTGGGCTAAGTAGCCCCACACCTTAGATAATAGTTAATTGACATCTTAGCTGCTGACTCGAAGCTACTACCGAGAAAACTCCCATTATGCCTTCTAGCCACGTAGTTTGGAATCTTGATGGCTTTACCAACAACGAGACAAATACCGTCTCTGATCACACGCTACATTTACCATATAGCGGTCAGCGTATAGGTGTCAACAACATTCTCGTTCCCACTGGTGATATCATTCCAGTTACCAAGGGTTCAGCGAACGATTTCTAGAGTGAGCCGAGGCGAATCGGCGATCGGGAAAATAACAAGGCCCTGAAAAATAACTGCGGCTTCAACTGCACTGGCTATGGTAAGTTTATATCCGCCAGAAGACAGAGTGCTAATAGCTGTAGACGTTTGTTACATCGTCAGCCGTGACCAACTTGGGCAGTACGACTGGCGCACCGAAGGGCCCGTGGCTTCTTTCGCTTCGTCGTGGTCCGGCATCCAAGTCGATATCTATTCCGACCAGGATGCATTCCTTTTCTACAGCTGCGCTCAGCAGAAGGGAGATATGCCGCTGAAAAAAACTCAAGGACTCAAACATATCCCTGGCGCCAGTCGGGTAATTCCCAAGCACGGATGTGCCGTTATGATGCTTCATGACTATATTGACGGTATCAACCATCCTGAGTGGCTCAGAGATCGCAAGCAGATCTTCGAGCCCGGTGGTGACCCCTTCGTACTCCAGGCCCGGCACTCTTTTAGCCTCATAGGCAAGTCATCCTAGTTATGTGGTGAGGGTATCGTGGATGTTTCCATTTTTCAGAGCTGGCCACGCTGAACTGTCTACGCTACCCCGCTGTTCATCCATACCACCCTGGCCATGCCTGGAAGCACACACAAACGGTATATGGTGGGCTCGGGGGATGTGGAGCCGGACTCTGTTTCCTGCTGGTCTAGAGAGGGTGTAGACATTTTCTTGGGAGTGTTCTTTGCAGGACTTGAAGTTGAATATCAGAGAGGGTCTTTGTCTTGCCACGAGCAGGTTTTGCTGGTACGCATTCTCAGAGACGGAGGCAAACAAGTTTCGAGGCGAACGTCGAGTCTCTCGTTCCGTATTGGCGCTTTGATGGCGACTCCCTCAAAGGCATTAGTCAAGGCCTTTTGTTCAGTTTGCAACAGAGACTGACCAACAAGCTCAAGGTGGTGATGTCTTTCTCCTTGCTTCGATATTTGAACGAACTGATATTAACGAACAGGGTTTGACTTCAGGAAGATTTCGCCAGTATCACGTCTCTCTAGCCACTTTCATTCTGTTTCAGAGCAAGTGAAAAAGACGCGAGAACCCCAGTCACGAAACTACCTCACGAGCCTGGACTTGAGCCTGGAGCCTCGAGGTTCCCTCAAACAACACACCACTGAAGTGGTACGGCCAGCGTCTTGGGAACTACCGGGCGTTCCATCAATCATCCAATCACAGGCCGGTTCCGTGGTCTAGTTGGTTATGGCATCTCGTTAACACCGAGAAGGTCCTCGGTTCGATCCCGGGCGGAACCACTCTTTTGCTCTATTCTCGCTGGAGAAGCATTTCCTTTTTTCCATTTTGGTTGATAGAGTTGCTTTGAAAGATTGGAAGTTGTAAAGTGGCTTTGACATCTCGTGAAAACATGGCGTTGTGACATGTAGATGATTGATGTTGTGTTTTGCAGGCCCAGGGAACAAGATCTTCTGATCCCTTCAATGCCAAAAGTCGTAATTGGTATAAAGTTCTGGGAGCCTTGCCTATGGATAATTAAGTCTTTTCATCATGTAGCATAAAGTCCTAAGTTTTCTTACCTGCAATTAGCAAGGTGGAGCTTGAACATCCGTCTTTGAACATAGGGATGGAGTTGAGAACGACAACAAACCAGTAACAGTAACTAATAAATAAAAAGACTTGAACTGACTTCCTGGTTTCAACATTGATTTCGACAGTCAAGACCGGATGCCCCGATCAACCTCACATGACGGATTGGTCGGGCTTCTGCAAGTCTGAACCATATGCGATCAGACAACAGTCACAAGGAACAGAAACCATAAAGCTAAGAAGTTGTTGAAGTGATCATAATTATATTTATCGTCTATAAAATGCTATGCTCATAAACCATGGTATTCCTCCTCTTTCATTAAACCCTCATTAAAGTCCCATCTCTTTCATTCATTTTAATTCATCAACAGCACATCCTACTTGATCTGCTGAATGCTCTTCCAGCTTCCACTGTGGTCTCCATAGATATACTCGCGTACACTCGCTGTTGTAGGAGCGTCACCGCCAGCATAGTCAACAATGGAAATGCTCTTGTAGTAAGCGTTGAAGGGACCCTGAGAGTAATCGGCAATACCACCGGCCCAGGCGATGGTACCAGGGGCAGCATCGGGAGAACCGGCAGTCCATGTTCCGAGCTTGATCTGCATGGGGGTCTGGGGATAGCCATTGGGACCTGTGGCGTCGGTGTAGGGAAGGGTTCGGACGACTTGGTCGTCGATCAACCAGTTAATGGCGGAGGGAGTCCACTCTATGGAGTAGAGATGGAATTGGCCTGTTGGGTTGGCGACGGGATGGAATTCACCGCGATCATATGTTGAAACATCTCCCTTGCTGAAATAATTTGACTGAACTTGAGCATTATCGCCTCCAAGCCACTCCCAATCAATCTGGAGTTGTTAGTTGATGCTTTATACAAATTGGTGGTGAACTTACCTCATCAAGGTTATCAGACTGAAGAACAGCACTAGTGCAGATGCCTACACCAGTAGAGGCTTGCACCTCGACATCCACGCGGCCGAAAAAGATGTATTTGCCCGTTGCAATTGTAGGAGCCTGGTTAGGTCCCGAAATTGTAAAGACAGCACCATTTTCGTTGTGCTCAAGCGCAGTACCGGCATCCTCTGCGAAAGCTTCACATGCACCCTTTGTAAAGTCACAGTGGACAGTGTCTCTTCCAAAAGCAGGGTCGGCAGGACATGCTATGTTGTGTAAGTCAAGTGTACCGAGTTGGTGGAATAAAGTGGTGAGACTTACTGGCTGTCATGGGGTTACACTTTGTGAAAGTTTGGGCTGAGACAAGAGGTGCCGCGAGGGCGAGGGCTGCGAGGGCTTTGGAGAACATTCTTGCTGGTGTCGTGTGACGAGGTACAACAGGAATATGGCTTGTCAGTAATGCACAATTATCCAAAAAGAATTGATAGGATGAGGATGAGGATGAGGATGAGATGAGATGTTTTAATGTTCTCACGCACGTTGATATAGTAGTCAGATTTCGAGTTCAATTGGCAATTGGTGAAGGCTGGTTTAATACTCTTCTTCTCTACAGCCAAGAGGGCTCCCAACCTCCCCTGTCAAAAAGCCTCGGTTTATATCGATCAGACGATGGCTCGTATCGCAGTGCTAGCGTCGACTAAGCAACCAGGGATGTGCCACCAACGGCAGGGATCTCCACACCCCTTGCATCAGATCACCAATAGCACGGACAATACCCTGCATGAGTGAGTTGCTGTAGTGAACAAAACGGCGAGAGGGAACTGCTATGAGACAAGAGGCTTTTCCAGATCCGTTGGGTAGTGCAGTAGTTGGGTGGCTTGCTGAGTCTTACCAACCACTGATACGAACTCCCGACCGGCCTTTTTTTTGTTAGTGCAAGGGTCTAGATCGTGGTGGGCTGCTTAGCTAGCTCGACATCGTGGGTGAGCGGGCTGTGTGCGATATGCGTCCAGGGACTTTGAACTAAAGCATGCGGATTGTCAGCAGAGGAGTAAATTCCTTGTTGCTGACGTCAGGTCAATCATCAGAAGTCAATTGACTCACTGTAATAATGATTCAATTGTCTTTCTTCTCGTCGTATTTTCGTATGATACTCTATCGAAAGGTCGGCTAGACTACTACCGTATGTTCCAGGCTAAACGGCCAACCTCCCCAAATACGAGACGCTATCAAGACAGCGAGCGGCTAAGAAAATGGGAGGCTGCAAAACCGCTGTATCCGTAAAAGAAGGTTACGATAGGGATCCATGACTATGACCCGTTCTTCTTTTTTTGTCCCGCTCTAACCGACTTTTCTTCCTTCTCCATCCTTCTCTGCATGTCGACCCTAGACCGAGGCCCTAAGCTGAGAACATGTCAAAGCGCCTGTTCTCCACTGATCGTTATCAGCTCTCCACAGATGAACGACAATCTGCAGGTCTATTGTTTCCGGAGACTTGAAGATCTCGCGGATCTTTATTTGAGCTCAACTGATTTGATGTCATTGAGAAGCAGAAGACAATCCTTCATCTCGATTGACATCATGAGAATATTGTCTCTGCCAACAGAGAGTCTCGGTAAGCTTCCATCGTGGGCTCAGCTGATCCGTCATGAGGTGCTGTACCCCGCTTGAACCATGCATCGTCATGGAGAACAGGGCCCTTGATGCATGCATCACCACTCGGACCCGGCATCATCGACAGAACATGTCTGACCGTATATCGACTTTGCTCGTTTCCCCGCTTCCACATGCTGATCCAAGCAGTTCTCGTGGTTTAATCAGCATAGACCTTCCTGATGAAGATATCACGACGTTATGCATGTAACCCAATTGTTCACTCGCGCTTCAATCATAATCATTCGAGCGTGCGATGCGACGTAAGACTTCACAAGTTCCACCGAGACAAGGCTGTAGTGAGGGGAAATGCACGATGATTCTCAGCCTCATGGTCTAGTGATCAATAGCTCGGGGTCATCCTGGCATCCGCGTACCCGTGCTGCCGTCCTTGAAGCTGTAACCCCGCTTGTTCCCGTTGGATAGACCACCAACAGTGAGTCGCTCGACGGCCAATTCCGCATTCTTTCGTGAGGTCAAGAAGTGAAGCTATCTTAACATCGCAAATAGAAGCATTTTAACGCAAGGCACAGCCGTATTTTAGCAGTAGTTGACATCTAAAAATACCAATTAAACCCGCGCTTTCACAAATGCGGTAGGTTGCCTCAACAATAGGCTGGATCCGGAGGTCCCGAACGTTAAATCTGACCGCTTGCGTGCCACTCCAACACGAGGCATATTTGAATACGATCGCTAGACGAGAGAATATTCAATCTATGAATAAGCCAATGTGGCTAGAAATTCGATTGTCACTTGGTGATTCCTAATAGCGCCGAATTGTTCATTTAATTTATCTCAGCATTCCTCCACTTCGTATAGCCAAACTGGAGCTTCATTCCAGGTGTCGTACCCAAAAAATGGAACGATCTACTCCACGGAAGAATTCTTCTAGCGTCAGGAATCATTTCCGCCGACATCCAATCTCATAACAGCTGCATGTCCTCGAGATGTTCCAGAAGCATTTGGATCATCGAACCAATAATCATGCACGACTTCAAATCTCGACTTCTCGTAGCATTTCATAGCCGCAACAGAGTTGAAGTTGACAAGTAGAACCAGAAGAACCTTTTTGCCCTCGTTTTGTCTCACAGCAAAGTTCTTGGCGTACTCGATCAGCTTATTCGCCAAGCCCTTGCGCCTCTGCGACGGAGGAACGTAAATCGCGTTGAGGACGTAAGCAGACTCAATCTCATCCGCAATCGGGCCAAAGTAAAGGCTTCCGGGTTCGAACTTCTGAAGATCTTCCCATGTTTTGGCTGCTGTCTTGGCTTCGAGTGGGCCATACAGAACAAGCGATGCGAGCCATGGTTGGCCTAGAATTAGCGAGAGGTCGTCAACTGAACCTGGGTTCGGGTCGGAGGTGATGATGATACTGGATGCTAGTTGGTTGCTCAAGCGGGCTTCCCATATTTCTTTTGTGAATTCTGCTTCGCGTGCATAGTTTGAGCTGAATGACTCCGGGGATAGTTGCAGAGAGAGTAGCCGGAATTCTTTGTACTGGTCCACGAGTTTGTCCCATCGATTTGGGTCGGACAAGGACTTTGGCAGAGTTACAGCTTTGAGAGACATCTTGAACCTGGTTTGACTTTTGGTTGAATGTGTTTGAGCCTTGATGGCCTATGTTGGTTGAAAGCTAAAAGCCGCTGCTTATGACTCATTCGTATCACGCAATCGTGCATGATCAGGCAGCCATCGTGAATCCCAAGAGACCAACGATATGAAACTCAATTCACGCTCCTTGCGATCCTTGAAATCAAGTATCCCAAAGATTGTTCAACAAAGTCATAGTCGGCCAAGCATGATCACGCTCAAGCAGCGTTACCAACTCCATAATCGCAGCCTGTTCTCCCGGGTCCTGGAAATACTCGCCGCACATGGACAGTCCAACAGCAGCAGTTACCATTCCCTCCTGACACCACTTCTGCGACATGGCCAAGCCGCAAACTCGTCTGGTCGCTTCTCGCATCAGCTCTTCTAGTGCTTTGTGCGCAGCTCTGCCGCCGATGCCGAGTTGGATCTTGGTGTCGTGTACGGCGAGGACTATACGTGCTAGTTCGATGTGTTGGAGGGCCAGCATTTGGCATGGACTTGTGATCCAGTATTCTGGGAAATATCGACCTTCTGATGGGTTGCGTTCTCGGTAGTAGAGTGGTGCAAAATGAGGTGGTCGTTTATCATCCCAATTTGTTTGGAAGTCTTTGATAGCCTCCCATTGTTGGGATCGAGTTCTATTGTCGATTGGCTGTTCGTCGTCGTCATCTGGGTAGCAGAATTTGAGGACGTGGGCACACCAGATGAGAACTCGGTTAGTCCAGTCGTAGTCGTCAGCAGCTAGTGTATCATCGAAGATGCCATAGTTTTCAACAGGCAGAATCGGTAGTCGGAAAGGACGGCGGTGCATAAGGACAGACCATATTTCTTGACGAAGTGCAATGAGGCAGGCTGAGAATCTGAGGGAAGAGAGAGAAGTTGCATAGACATCTGACCCACGGGGAGGTTGAAGGATGAGGTGCAGGAGCCCGTCTGCGTCGTTCTGCGATGCCTGGAATACGGCACGAACTGCGATCGAGAACGTCTCGTTATCGGTGCCTGTAAAGTGTGCTGGAAAAGTGTCAGAACTAGACAACAGAAGTGAAAGTATTTCTTACTGTCAACCTGCTCATGATATCTCAATATTGTAATGGCTGCCAAAGCATCATCACTGCAAGAGTTGATCGGATCTGCTGATACCCCCATCAGATGTGAGATGCACCTATTGTGGTAATGGATAGCTGATTCCATGTTGAGATCCGGAAGCTGTACGCCCGCATATTCGATGATTTTGTCCGGATCTTGGAGTGAGGAGACACGTGTGAGGAAGCGTGCTGAGGCAGTACATATAGCGTTGAGAAGCAGAGGGCTGTGGACGGCGCGGAGAGGTAGAACTGAGATATAATGATGGTCTCTATCAGTGGTATCGAACTACCCCAATGGTCAGCTTGAAGGCCCCCTGACGGATATCTTTTAATGATCTTACAGCTCTTGCGAGTTTCTCAACGAAACAGCGGAGGAGGCAAGCTTCCTCCAGGCTAAGCGACTGAGACGAATTTGCACTCAACAAGGAAGTAGGATTATGGAGTTCCAGGTCCATCATTGACGGAAGTGTATCCGTTTGATATAGCTGGGAGTTGTGCGTGCCGAAGGGTGACTGCTCATCAGTCCCACTTGGATACTTCCCTGTATCATTTTCAGGAGAAGAGTGCTGCCATTGCGTCGAGAAAACAGGAACGGTTGCCGCTCCGTAGTGGCTAGTACCAAGATTTGGTTGCCCACTCGGTGATGAAGTTAGCGATAGTTGAGAAAGGTCCTGGGAGGTACTGAAACCTCCATCTTCATGGCTTCGGGATGCCGCAAAAACATCTGAAGGTTCTTCTGACAGTGCTTCCGCCAGAGAAGCTTCTTCATTGCCAGCTATTTGCTGATTGCCTTTTGATAGTGTCTGCAAAACAGAAGCAGCAAAATCCAAACTCTCTGATTGAG
>SRZU01000183.1:0-100735 GCA_013183765.1 Fusarium xylarioides
TTTTTTTTTTTGTTTTACCCTTTCTCTCTCTTAGGTTCCCTTCTTGCCCGCATTCACCTGCACTTGTACTGCAGGGCGCGTTGCAGTGCACTAATCTTGGGCACCACGCCTTGCACCTCGTCTTGGCTGCATCATTCAACAATCAACCTCCGTCTCCTCTCTTGCTCGCACTCTTACCCTCACTCTTACTCTTACTCTTACAAGATCTTACCTTTTTGCTCTTCCTCATTTACTCGAGATTGTTTTCGCTATTCCCGCTCAATCAGACTTAATCGACATCTGCCTCTCGTCCATTTTATAGAGAGTAATCGGCGACTACTCACTCACTCACCCTTTACTAGCCTTTACCGCTTCTACATATCTGCGCCTGGCTAATTGTCGACCCTGCCTATCCTGGTTCACGATTTGCTCTTTAATCACCAGCTTTCCCCTCTCGACAGTCCGCCAACCGAGCCGGTCTTGACTCATTTGCGACAATATTCTAAACCCCTTTGATCTGCTGATATTTCTTCGTCAACGCGGCCTGGTCATCTTCATTCCTGCGCACCAAAGTCGCTTCTATATTCGGAGCAACACCTAGAGACCGTGAACGAACGAACCCCAGATACCGGCTGCTCGTCCTATTGAACGCTCCGACCAAGTCACGACAGCCCTGTCAAAGCAGCCCCACAGCTCATTACTACGTACCTTGAGCTCCACGCTCCATCCAAGTCAGTAGGACGTCCTTTTCTTTCCCTCTCCCTCTTCCTTGCCGCCGTCCGTCATGCACACTCGTCCCATTAGGCTCTGCCGGTGTCCACTCTTTAACTCCCACCTTCGCCCGTTATCTTGCCGTCATCTCTTCCACTTTCCGTCCCGGGCATCGACTGACTAACCTTGATTTTAAAGTACAGCGTTTGGTTCTACCATTTTGCTCAGTACCGCAGTCCCATTGACCCGATATCGAGCTTCGTGACTCGATCGACATGGGCAAACACACGCGTTTCCCCAGTTCCACTGGGCCGCTACAAATATTCCAGGACGACATGCCAGAGAATGTCACCCCAATGACCAGTCACGCTCCTATGCCCTCTGCCCCAAAGCAAGCCCGGAGGCCCTTAACCAGCTCAACCTCAAACGTCGTTTTCGACCCGCCCACCCCCTCTCACAATGCGCACTCGCCCTTCAAGCAAAGGCCTTCCTCCGCCTCCCAAATCCCATTGGCCTCGGCCCACGGCAACAAATTAAACATGGTCGCGATGGCGCCCCCATCAAGGCGAGGCCATACCACAGATTCGTTGCAGAAGAAGCCTTACCTATCGAACTTCAAGACCGTGCCTCCAAAGCAAAGTTTTGACATGACCTGGGATTACGGAAAGGAGAACGTCCACCCTCAGCTCTTCCCGGCACCTCATGCGATAGATTCGTCGGTCAGCAACTACTATCAGAAGCCAAACGGCAAGCGCGCTCTCATGGAGGCTGCTCCCATCAAGGAATTCAGGCCTGCCAAGAAGACAAAGGCTGAGCCAGCGACAGCGACAGCGACAGAGCCTGAAGCAGAGACAGAGGCGACAACCGTTATTCCTCCCCACGACAGTTTCCCTCCAATTGTCGATGATGGCAACAAACCTGCCCTCAGCTACGCCGACCTGATTGCCATGGCCATCTTCCGATCCCCCAACCGACGACTGACACTTGCTCAGATTTACAAGTGGATCAGCGACAACTACTCCTTTTATAGCCCTACTGATGCTGGCTGGCAAAACAGCATTCGCCACAACCTCAGTCTCCAGAAGGCTTTTGTGAAGATCGAGAGACCTAAGGATGACCCTGGTAAAGGCCACTACTGGGTGATCAAGCCCGGTCACGAAGCACAGTACCTGAACAAGAAGCCGACTCGCAAGTCCGCCTCCGCATCCGAGAACCTTCATGTCATATCGACTCGACTCGAGCCTTCTCGGCCGGCTTCGGCACCGACTCAGGAACCCACGCTACCGCCCCCTGTTCCAACCTGCCAGCCGGCTCTGCCACCTCTTCCTACCTCCCAGGCCACCATGTCAATGCCAGTCGATCTCTCGTCCGACGCTACTATTCCTGTCTCTGACAACCTGGGTCCCGAGGAT
Source organism: Fusarium xylarioides (assembly GCA_013183765.1). Taxonomy (NCBI): domain Eukaryota; kingdom Fungi; phylum Ascomycota; class Sordariomycetes; order Hypocreales; family Nectriaceae; genus Fusarium; species Fusarium xylarioides. The sequence goes on from SRZU01000183.1 coordinate 2,103, forward strand.
GCTGTTGACAAGGCCGACCAAGAACTCTCTCTCGACTCATATCTTTACTCGCCTCTGCCTGCCGCCATACACTCATCACCGCCTGTCTCTCGGCATGTGGATCATCGAAGTAACACGCCTCCTCCCGTCTCCCGAAATATTGCTTCATCTGTCTCACGGTCTCACAAGCGCAAGTTTGCATCCATGGACGACAGCGGTTACTATTCTTCTGTCGAGATGTCATCCGCTATCAGGCCTAGCCAAAAGTACATGCTGACATCTGATGCTGACCGCCCTCGAAACAAGTCGAGGGGCCGTGCTGAGGAGGAGATCGCCCGTATTCGGAAAACATCTCCTTTTAGCCCGACCAAGACACGATTCTATTCCGCCATTCCACCTGTCTCTTCGTCTCCTCTCCGACCAGCGTACGACAAGCAGATGCTGCCACCGATTACTCCTATGGTCAAACTTAACCCTCCTGCTCGACCACCTCCATCAGCGTCTCCAAACACTAACCTTCGACTTCACCGCGACGCGGTCCGGAACATGCTCCAGTCACCCGATAGGAAAGGCGACGCTGAGAACATTCCTTATAGCCCAGCTTTCTACCTAGGCAACGACTTCTGTCCGTCCAACTTCGGTGTGAGTATCCTTAGTGATGGAGAGTTCTCTATGAATCAGGACTTGACTGGTATGGGTTGTCTTGAGGACGGTACTTTCCCTGTCATGAGCTCAGTTGAGGCTGGGTCTCCTATGAAGCGTCCCGCGAAGCGTACCCGTCTAGATCGAACTGTCTCCACATCAGTTCTTGGTGATATCACCAACTCCGCTGCCAGAAAGCCCATAGCCTCTGCTCCACTCCTACGACCACCTGAGCAGTCTATGCAGTTCGATACCCCGAGCAAGGCATTCGAGGGCCTGAGCTCCCCAAGCAAGATGTTCCAAGAATCTCCTTTGCGAAATCATTCCACAAAGTTTGCCGACTTCTTGAACGTTTCCTTAGACCCCAACGATTGGACTTCGGGGGCTATGATGGACCAACTGGACTTTGCACGCCCCAACGCTGGCGGCATTACAGATATGCCTGAGCTCGACATTTTTAAGGGTTTTGACAAGATTGGATCCACATCGCAGAACAACAGCAGAAATCCCCCGCGGAGCAACAAGCCCGGGTTACCGCGAAGCTATACGACTCAATTTTAAAAACCCAGACGACACTGAAAACGAACGTGGCAAGATGACGAAATAAGCATAGACGTGTATGACATTCATGATTTGACGAAAGAATATAAAAACATAACAATCCCTTCGAAAACTGACCTATATACAAAACCTGATTGTGGCTTGTATATGTTGGGTCGTGTCCGGTATGGACTAGAACAGAGAGAGACTCGGCATCAGTCGAGTGCTCGGATAGCTTCACGGCTAACAGTTGACGACGATAATGACTTTGGGGCGCGTTCTACTCGCTCACAAGGCTTGGGATGCTGAATAGCAATTTTGTGGGATATGTTTCTGTTTTATTGCGTTTCCCTTTACCTGTTTATGCTATGCTATTCTCTGCCAGGAGTTTGGATGGTTCTCTGGGAGGAATGATGAATGGTATTGCGCGCATATTACATGTTCTCGGTTTTGGGGGGTTGCTTGCTTTGGTTTTCGGGAATGGAAAGAATAAGGAAGGGCAGGGAAATGAAGGGAACGGTCTGGACATTCGACCACGTATGGTAGCTATTGTTTACAACTTGGCCTCAATAACAGTGCTTATTAACATTTACTACGCTGATGCAAAGTCAATATTGTGTTCCTCGCTGTGACTTGCTACCGGGTGAATCAGATCTTGTCTCTCCAGGCATCTCGTGTTTGGCTCAGGTAATGCACAGTGGCTGAGACACCCGATCTGGGCTTCTTTTTGGCGGAGGCACTTTTCTCGTGTGTCACTGGCAGGCATATGAGTCGTCCGTCATGTTGTTGGGAAGGGGTATCAATTATGGATGACCTATATATACTGGTTATTGGCCATGACTCCTTAAACGCCTTTGATCTGTTCATCCCAGATGAATGGATCTTCTATATCATTCACCAAGCCTGGCCAGCCATGACTTCTGTAACTTATCCAACAAGTCCACTATTGACCGTGTCCCAGAGCAAATTGTGTCTACAAAGGTACCGCAAGGTTGAGGCAAAGCAAGCGCCGCAAGCCCGCAACGATCTTGAGGTGTGAAACTCTTCCGAGCTCACCATTTAGTATATACGCATCCGTGTTGCCCAGCCTGCCGCCTCTTTTTGATCAATGTTGATCTTGTAAGGGAACGGGTTAGTACCCTGGGTTGTGATGGGCGGTATGTGATCTTTGTGTGTATTAACGAATGCGACAATCTTCATCGCTGTTGCTGAGAGGGTCTGCTCCATTGCTCGTCGAACTTTAGCACGTTCTAAACCACGTATTAGTCACTCCCTGACAATATTTTATTTAGAGCGAGGAGGAGCCCATACCACTCTCTGTTCTTGGCTCGGCGACAGTCACTTTGATGGTCCAACATTCCCAACAAACCTCTTCGTCGCCACGGGACAGCCAGGCTTTGCGACGACGTTTCTCGAAAAACTGGACAACGAGCTGGCCACGCCCACCGTTACCACTTCCGGTGCTGGCGCTGTTAGCACCGCCCGATGAGCGCTGGACATCGATCTGACGCTCAAGAGCCGCGACGCGTTGATCTATCATAGTCTCAAGCTCGTCGTCGTCAACATAGGGAAGCGTCGTGTCAAGGACCTCGCGAGTTTGTGGGACGATGGAAGGGAAAAATCGGTTAAAGAATATGGTATGCAGGATTCCTGTGAGAAGGCATGTTAATGAGGCTCATTCATGATGATTTTGAGAACATGGTCACTTCTTTGTCGTCACAAGTATAGCGGGGTGGATGTCCAGGGTAGGATGACGATCAAGGGAACAAACAAGCAAGCAGAGCCAAACTTGCCTTTGACTACCTCACGAACCGAGCGCGGGTCGGCGAATACGTCGAGAATAAACTCTGGCGGTTCTTGTTGGTCCATATTATCGGTGCTGTTGTAGAGTCGATTGTGGGCTATGATCATGGTTGAGGAGACGGGAGTTGAAGAAGGAGGCTGAGATAGATTAGTAGGTACGGAGATAAGTCTCTATCCGTAATAGTTAGAGGAACAACGTCACTGAGAACCATAAAAGGGAGGGGCATGGGATCGGTTTAGGTGGTCCCCACCTCACTTACCCCGTGCTTCAGCTCACCTCGGCACAGCCACACAGGAGATAGATCCTTTATCTCACCAGCCACCGTTCATCTCGTAAACTCCACCTCCACCTCCACCTCGGCCACGTCTACCGACTCCGACCACGGGGTAAAGGTATATCAAAGCCTCCATCCATATTCGGGGCCGAGGCTCGGGCTCATGTTGGCATTGGCACTGACATCCAACCCTGAACCTTTTTTTTAAACTCTCCTAACTCCAACCTTACCCCAACGAGAAGCTCCCAGACCGAACCCGAACTCTCAACGGCTTCTTTAACGTCCACATGCTCACGCAGTGGTACCCTTTGCCTCGGTGAATCGATCGGTATACTTTACGTACAGTTACAACTTATGAACAATTGATCACCGTTTCCCCCCATCGCGTATCTTCCCATTATCTTCAAATCATGTTCACATCTGCTCGGCGCTGGCTGCGCAACAATCGTACGCCCATTGCTGTCGGCGTGGGCGTCATCGGTGCCGGTTACGTCGCGACGCAATATGTCATTGGAAAGCTTAATGATGCCCGCGAGCGCATGAGCAGCGACCGCATCGCCAAGGAGAAGTAACCATCAACCATCTGATAAGCAGTGACACACAAATGCATACTGACAACTCATGACACAGTCTACGACGTCGCTTCGAACAGAATCAGGAGGACTGCACATTCACCGTACTAGCTCTCCTGCCCTCCGCCACGACTGCCATTCTCGAAGCCATGAACACGGAGCAGATCACATTTGAGATTCAGCAGATGAAAGCCACCAAGGCTATAAAGAACGGTGGCCCCGAATCTGCAGCCCCGCCCAGCATCGCAGATACTACATTGACAGAGGACGATGGGAAGAGTATGGCTGGCCAAAGCGAGAGCGGTGCACAGTCCAGCCAGGCCCCTACATCTTCACCATTTAACGCCGGTGGCGAAGCGAACAAGGAAGCACCGAAGCCTCGCAAGACGAAGCGACAACTATGGGATGACGTGACCATCAGCGGCGAGTAATAGCCTTGCTCTTCTTCTCTACACAGAACTAACACATACTGCAGCGGTGACGCGGTCTTTTACTTTGATATATACCCTTGCGCTGCTTACAATGCTAACTCGCGTTCAACTCAACCTACTTGGCCGAAGAAGTTATCTATCGAGCGTGGTGGCCCTCGCAACAGGTGGCCAACAAGGCACCATCAGTCTTGAGAACAACGATGACGACAACACAGAACAGACGTATGGCAGTGACTTCGACATCAATCGCAAGTACCTGACCTTCAGTTGGTGGCTACTGAACAAAGGATGGGTGGACTTGATGCACCGAGTAGAGAGCGCCGTGCGTACCGTCTTTGGCAGCCTGAGCCCTAGGGATCTCCTGAGCTTTGAGAGGTTCTCTGAGTTGACGACTGAGGTAAGGAGGCTTGTCGAAGGTTCTACCAAGGAGGAGCGTCAGAATTCAGACTGGCTCAACTTTCTCCTCCCACCCCGGGGCATGGAGGACGAAGTGATTCGAGAGTCGGGCATCCTCGACGAGACATCCAATCAGGGTGGCGAACAGTCAACAGCCGCGTCACAGGCAATCCTGAGACGGCTGCTTGACGAGACAGCCGACCTCATCGAATCACCCAGTTTCACGCACGTCCTCACTCTTCTCCTCGACGCAGGTTTCTCCTATCTCATTGATAATAAGCTCGCCACGGCCGCGTTTGAACTCCCGGCCTCAGATGGTATCGTCACTCCCGAACTTAAGGATCAGCAACGCTCAAAGGTGATTCTACTGCCAAAGATCCTGTCGGTGTTGACACGTCAGGCACATGTCATTGGCGACGGAATGCCCAACGAATATCTCCAGAAGATGGAGGCTGTCCGTGATCTGGAGGCTTTTGCTGCTGTCGTGTATTCAAGTAATTGGGAGCAGGAAATTCGCACAGATGATGACCTGATGGCCAGTGCTGTTGATCTTGGCGCTTCGCAGACAGCTGGTGTCACCAAGGCATCGCAACCACAGACTCAGACACAAGTCCAAGGTGCACAAGGGGAATCCAGCCTGGTTGTGGTAGATCCTCAGGGGGGCTTCGAGAGCGCATGGGGACGAGCAATGGAGGACAAGTCTTGAAGAGTATGTGTTTTGGCTGTGTTTGTTGTGTTGCTACATAACTTTGGGAGTCATGGCGGGATTGTTACATGGAAATCAGGGATGGAGATAAAGGAGCAGCATAATATGGGAAACATCTGGGCTATTGAAGACGCAAACAAATGTCACATGTTAGTTATTTAGAGGCGAGTATATGGTGTTGATATAGTTCAGTCGAGTCCGAGGGACTTGGTTTAACAACCCCCCTCGTGTAACATTGATGCCGGAAATGGCGTTGGGTGTAGTCTGCTCTTCTCTTCTCTACTTCCGCATGCCGCCTGAGCCGAACGTGAGGGACGTTTCCGGGCCCCTGGTACGGAATTGCGCTGCCATGCCGAAACTGTCATCCTGCTCGGAGCCGGGCAACACGAGTGCAGTGTTCTTGTGTCTAGGTTATCCCCCTGATGGCGGTGAGGCCAGTAGACTCACCTCTTTCATACCTGCAGCCCTTAGGCCATGCCCGGGAGCAGAGTATCTAGACTCACTGGAGGGACGTGAGTTTTGTTTCCCGTCTCAAAGGCCTCATGGTCGTACGTGGTATTCTCAAAGGTAATACTTTGAAAAGTGCTGATTATTCTTGCTCCTTCCGCTCACATCAGGCCCCTGATGAACTGGTCAAGGCCCAGCTCGAAGAGCTCGTTCTTGACACCATCGCCATTTTTGTGCTCCACAGGCGCCAGGGGGTTCTTGACCACTACAAAGAAAGTTAGCTCAGATGTCACACTCTTCCTGGCTCATAAACCACACCATATTCCACCCATAGGTTTATGTAAATTTGGTGTAGCACATTGCGCATGCTCAAGGTCGCTGTGTCGGTGAGGATAACAAATCTCAAGTTGGCGGGTGTTTCGTAAAAGTGTAGCTTATACTGGGAAGTGCGGTAGCTGATAAATGCATCATCGTCGCCGCCGAGCTTACGGACCATATTTCGAAGGGAGAAGACGGTGCCGAATAGGAGCTTTGCATCATCAGAGGATGTGCTCGGAGCAGCGGTTTCGGAGCCTGCTGATGGCGGAAGCCAGGACTTGGAGTAGACGCATTCGGCTGAAAGAGAGAAGAAGGCTGTCAATCGGGAGGTCTAGAGGGGGAAAGGCGAGGGAAGTTGCTCACTGTGTCGGTCGAAGATGTGGAATGAATAGACAACCATGATGGAGATTCAAGGGGGTTCAGGTCGATGTGTAAGTTGAACAGACAGTGATGGGTTTGGGTAGGTATTGCTTGAACAAGTTGGCGGGCAGGTATAGCTCGTGTTTATTCGGACTCGAATTCCGCAGCAGTAGTGTACAGTATAGATCTCGTTGGGATCAAGGATGGGAGTCTAGAGACAGATGTCGAAGCTGATGAGATTGCGATGTGTTGTGATGAATTGTTTTGGTGTAGATGGAGCTGGAGGTCAAGCCTATGATGGAACCTCCCGCCTTCTAGCCTTACCTAACTAACTGTGGCGCCTGTACCCATTGAAGTTAGTGAAGAGCTTAGGTGGGGTAGGGCCTGAAGCTCTTGACCAGCTATAGACCCCCTAGACCACCTCAGTTGGCCCCAGGCTGACTGCATCTGTTCAGTCCCCTAAGAGACTAAGATAGTGCCCCCACCCCCTGTAAGCAGCTCGCTCAGCCAAGGCTCACTCACTTAGGTAGTATGTACTGATGGAAGGGACTCGAAAATGACGGGACCTTTGGTTCGTTCCATCCCTCTGACTGTCCGGTAAGTTACCTCTACCAAATGATATCACATGGCACTAACAATCACTCTTTAAACCCAATTTTTGTCTGTCGCGCTTCTCTTCTTCCTCTTTGAACCATTTTCAATTAGAGAACACACGTACGTACCCAAGGTGTCTTAAGGTAAGGGAGGTACCGCCTTGTCAGAAGAAACAATTCCTGTTATACTAAAGTATATCGGTTTACCGCGGGGTGCGGGGCAACATCACTGACTGATTGGTTGCCTTAGTCTATCGAGTTCGGTTTGATCAACTCCAATCCGCCCAACCTCATATCTTTGTCTGGGCACATCGCATCGCATCGCATATCAATCATCCTTGATAATGGACGCAGCAGCTCATCCAGAGATGAGACCCTCGTTCACTTTCCCTTCGCCTCAAGTCAGAGTCGACCAACATGACGATGCCTCTAGCGATAAACCTCCCTCACCACTCGTCCATCACCTGTAAGTCAGACTCAGAGCCTACTCAATCTTTGAATGCGCCCAATGGGTCAGTTGACAATCGTATCAACAAAGGACGGAACCAACAGAAGTTCTTCATTTCTCGAGTCCTCTTCGGCATCACAAGAGAACCCCAAGCGCCCATCGAGAAGTCAAGGTGCGAAACTAACACCAGCATCAAGCAAGGCCTTTTTGAGCTGACCAGTTCCACAGGAAACTCTCGATGCGCAAACACAGTTTGGGGATGAGGACGCCGATGGCTGCTCTCATCATCGAGTTAACCAGTATACAATCTTGGAAGAAATCGGCAGAGGTTCTTATGGCGCTGTCCATCTTGCAAAGGACCAATTCGGAAATGAATATGTGAGTATTATACCCCCAAGCCAGCCGCCTGCCCAATCCTGTCTCCGACTTACACAGCCTCAGGCCGTAAAAGAGTTCTCTAAGGCTCGACTCAGAAAACGCCTCCAATCCACGATCCTCAGGCAGGGTCCTCGAGGCCCAAGGCGTATGGGCCCTGGCGGTCGAAATCCCTTCAATTCAGTGCCCCGGGTCAAAGACTCCAATGATGCGCTGCACCTCATTCGAGAGGAAATTGCCATTATGAAGAAACTAAACCACCCCAATCTAGTACAGCTCTATGAGGTTCTTGATGACCCCGAGGAAGATTCCATCTATATGGTCCTAGAGATGTGCCGAAAGGGTGTTGTTATGAAGGTCGGCCTTGACGAACACGCCGATCCCTACCCCGAGGAAAACTGCCGCTATTGGTTCCGAGACCTTATATTGGCCATTGAGTATCGTGAGTGCAGTCCTCGAACCCCAATTCTTCTGACATGCTAACGATATGCTGCGCAGTTCATGCTCAGGGTGTAATCCATAGAGACATCAAGCCAGATAACCTGCTCTTATCTGACGATGACGTGCTCAAGGTCGTTGATTTTGGAGTTTCTGAGATGTTTGAAAAACCTGAAAATATGAGAACAGCAAAATCTGCAGGATCACCTGCCTTTCTCCCCCCTGAACTTTGTGGGAAGCATGGCGACGTGTCGGGCACCGCTGCTGATATCTGGTCCATGGGGGTCTCGCTCTACTGCCTCAAGTATGGGCGCATTCCATTCAACCGTGACGGCGTCTTGGACATGTACGACGCTATCAGGACCGATGAACCTTCCATCCCCGAGGATGAGAACCCGGACTTTGCCGATCTCATGCAGAAGCTACTCAACAAAGACCCGGAGCATCGCATAACCATGAACAAACTTCGAGTAAGATGTTCAGACCTTGCGAGCGTCCCAAATCACAGAGCTAACACCTAGGCAGGAGCATCCCTGGGTCACCAAGCAGGGTACGGACACTCTCCTCTCCGCTGAAGAGAACTGTGCCAACATGGTGGAGCCTCCAAATGAGCTTGAGGTTAACCGTGCCTTTACTCGCAAGATGAATCACCTCCTTTGCGTCATGAAAGCCATCCATCGCTTCAAGTCCATTCTGGCCAAACATCGGGCCAGATCTAACAGTAGCCCGCGTAAAGACGCCGAAGGTACCTTTGATGCGTCCCAGGAAAGGGCAAAGGCAGAGGTGATCGAGGCGTTGCTCTACCAGCGGCGCAAGTTTCTAAATCAAAAGAGTGATGAAAGCAGCCAAGTCCCGCCAATCCACGAAACTATGGGGAACAACACCCCATTCTTGGGAATCGGCACAGGAACAATGGACGAGTTCGCTTCCAATGAGGCTACTCCAGATATGGTGTCCGATTCGCCAACAGCAGTTGACTTCAACGTGTACGAACGAGCGTATGAAACTGCTATAGAGAACATCACGTCTGGCCAGAATGATTCTTCGAGAAGACCAACAGTATATTTGACCAAGTTCGTCAAGGAGACACAGAAACTGAAGGGGGTCCCTGGGCTCACCGGGAATGAAGACATCTCTGAGAATTCTGATGGCCTACAGAAATCGGGGCCAGCAGCCAAGCTTTCGCACCTCACATCCAAGCTTGGCCTCTCAGGGAAGCAATAAGAACAAAGTTTGGCTTTGGTCTAGGGAATAAAGCTACACCTTCGGGTAAGGCTACGTGTTTGGAAAGTACGTTGTACCATTATGGCGCTGCAGGTGATCACAATATGACTGGTAGTGGTGGATCAAAGGCGGTGGACTGTGTTTTAGAAGCTCAGTGATAATGATACCACAAGAGATGTATATGAAGAAGCGTGCTCACCGTGTAACATGACCGTTGGATGCAACCGGGGTAATAGTCTGAAGCAAAGCAAATACCCTCATGTGCAGCAGTTAGTAGTAGTGTGAACTGCGGGCCGGTACGAGCAGCGGTGCAGCTGACGGATTTGGAGCCTTAGCAACTCGACCACATGAAACAAAGGAGATATAAAGATAAGAATCAGGTATGTGGTGACTCGTCTATTTCGGCGTGTTCGGGCAGCCAGGCCTTTGGTGAGGAGGTTGACAGCCATGGAAGAGAGGAAACTTTGTGATTTGAGGTGAGGTGCACAACTGCCAAGGCAGCGAGCCAAGCCGGTCTCGAATCCCACCTCCAATAAAACAAGATCTGAAATCTTATCTTGTACGAATTACATAACGAGGAGCACAGGCAGGGGCTTCGAGCAGGCGTAGCCAGTAGATAAAACATCTTGACAAGATATTAAGCCTGATACGCCGGTTCCATGCTGGCCGATGAGGAGAAAATTGTCCGAGCACGGCTGGCAGAAAGGGTCTGCCAATCTCGACAACGTAACCCGCCAGAACAGCAACGGTGAGTGTCAGTCAGGATTAGTCGCGGCAGCGGGACGCTCTCCCGAAGACGGGATATAAAAATTCGGGATGACTAGGTACTTCGTCATGCATAAGTGGGTGCCACTGTACAGAAAGGCACCAGGAACACCCGGCGCCACGTGGAAACCGTTGCTCAAGGTGTCACTATACATCAAGTGTACTATCGAAGCTCAGCAGCCAACCCCTTAGGGTTGCGATTGACGGCCACCAACATGCTGCTGTGAGACACAATTGGATTAAGTACCTTATGTAGTATGTATGTTGCATGGGCCCGTCCGTGTGTGTCGCTATCTGGCAGGCAGGCTAGGCAGGGTCGAGATGAAAACATCGATAAGCTTGTGCGGGCTACAGGGATGGATGCTCAGGTAGCTTTTCGGCAGCAGAACCGGGGCTGTTTTGATGGGTGTCGACTGGGTGTACATAGGCAGTAACGGGAGCCAGTGAGCTCTCGGCGATAGAGCACGGATAATCTAAACGGTGAAGGGAATTTGTTGTCGGTGTAAAAGATGCTGTGTAAGATGTTTGTTTGTTTGTTTGTTTGTTTGCCTGCCTACTAAGGTACCTACCTTAGCTGTATGTACTATACCTTACCTACCTTACCTTATGTAAATCAAGACGGTGTGACGTCAACACACGAGATAGTATGTAGGTAGGTACCTACCTAGATTAATCCAAATATCGAAAAGATTGCGGTCTACGATGCAGTAGTCCATGATATCTGTCGCTTGCTAATGCCAGACCAGGGAGTCGCCGAAATATCCCATTTTGCTTAACATTGGATGTAGGTGCGTCGTGACATTGCGATGCCCACTCCTCATAGGTGCTGGAGATGGAGCGCCAGGTATCATGCTGTACTCCCATACCGTACCTCTCTGGTAAATTACTAAGTAAATGTTGATATGTGATGGAGGCTGTTCGAGCGGTGAAGGGACCCGATCATGCGCAAGTTTAAGGTGCCTTATCCAGTACCTACCTAGGAACAGAAGGAAGATTCCTTGGTCAAAGAAAAGTCCTTCAGATATTATGTCAGTTTCTCTACCTTGATAGAAATCGTCCAGAGACATTGGCATCTTTTATCGATTATATGTATGTGCGTATGTATTCCAAACACTGGTCGCTAGAACACATGAAACAATCCTTATGTGTGATAAGGTTTTGTTAAAAGACCAGCTTACAGGGATGTGCAAGCTTTCACCCCCTGTAGGCTGGGGTTACGTTAGCAGAACCCTTAAGTTAAATACATACCACCATGCCGATCAAGCTGTGCAATTCGTGATGGTTGCATGCAACAAGTCGGCAGCCCTGAGCCTCTGCTCAGTGCAAGAGCTTCAACAATACATACCTACATACTACCTGAGGTAGGCCAGATGTGAAACCGAGTGTTGCAGGGTGAGGATTACATATATTACCGAGCTGCCCAGCACCAAGCTCAAGTTCAACAAATCGGCATGTTGACTTGATTGGCCCGGTCGGAATATACTACCTACTAATTAGTAGTTATCCGTATTTTTGTGTACTTAGGTTGGGGCGGATAGGATGTCAAAGTCGGAAGAAGCACTCGGAAAAGTCTAATCTTTTGCGCAAGGCAACCCAAACTAAACCCTTGAAGCTCGACGGATGGATGGAGCGAGCGGGTCACGGCGGTTTCGAGCAATCTGGAGGCCTCTTCTTTGTGAACAAATCTTAGAGAAAAAAACAGAGCCAGATGCGTTGGCTGGCAGAGCTAGCTCCATTGAGGGCTGGTGGGGATGAAAGAGCCCCGGACTGTAGGTAGTGTCAGGAAGAGAGGATTCCCCGAGTGATTTTGGGGGGTTGACCTAAGGTGCCTTATGCAGCAGGCATGGTATTTCCAAACAAGAGAAGAGAAGAGCAGCAGCAGCTCACGCCGCTTTGTAACATCTTGTGTGGATGTGTGGAAATACCTCATAGTGTACTTCGGTTGATATCGAGAATCCGCTACAAATGGAATCGATTCATTGAAGGGTGTGTGACTTTGGTCTCCTGTTTCCTCCCACTACCTATCCATTGCTACCACGGTTGTTCATGTTAGTGGTAGTGTTACGCCACCCACAGGGACAAACGTTCACCAGCAGCTTATCGGTCACTGTTTTTACTGGGTTCGAATGAAACTGCAAAGGATATTGGACATGTCAAGACGTCCATATTTGATACAGATGTGCCTTGATGCCACCAAGATTGCCCGATTGTATGTACCTTGGGGGCCTGAGCAAACCTACCTAGGTGCCTAGGTAAGAGAGGAATAATGGTCTCTTCGGTGCATGGGATGGCCGATACAGGACAGGTCGTTTGAGGTATAGTCATAGCTCCAAGGCTGGATATTTTCTCCTTCCCGTCTTCGAACCGGATGCAGCCACCTTTCCTACCTACCTTACATGTATGTACCTAAGGTAGCTAGGTACTAATTTATTCATTCATACTTGACAGCCCAGTGTTTGGTTTCTTTGATGACGTTGAAGTTCTTCGGTATCTTACCTGATACTTACCTGCTAACTATACACATTACCTAAATGCCGGCCAGTACGCACAGTTTTGGATAAGATCCTTTCAGTATCTCACATGGCAGGCCAATTCATGATAATCATCATATACTCGTATTCTTTCCTCTTCACGCATGTACCGTACCAGGTGGGTCGCAGAATAATACGCACACCAAAGCTCTCTCACCATAGTAAGACAGAGATGCTAACATAAATAAGCAGGTCATCTCTACACTCTAATCCCACTAGACATTTCTGTCAACCTCTTTGTGTGTGCGTATTATTTTGCAAGCCACCTGCGTACATTTGCAGGGTTCTACAACCAGCTGATGCCAATGTTGTAGGGCCAGCCAATGATCTACCAGCTATGATACCTTAAAGTGGGCATGGAGCACCGAGTACAGAGGAACCTTGCCCTGGGGACCTGAAGTCCCATACTCAAATTGCAGCCTCAGGAGAGTGCGAAAGCACATTGCTTTATAGTCTTGATGCCGAAACGTTACCACTAATAGGAGACTATGACTGAGGTTTCATGCACGAATTATTGATTTGATGTGCTGATCGCGGGCCATTTTGATGAAGATTCGATACCATGAACACGTGTCTTGGCAGGTCCTTTTTCTTAAAAAAAATTTGATCGATTCTTGACCAAGGAATGGGATCAACGATACTACATATTACATATATTACCTGATATTTCTATATCTCTCTCTATCATTACCAGCTAACGATTCATCATCAGCGAGGTAACGATCAAGAACCTCAAAACATAAACGCTTGCATATAAGTCCTGGACCAAGAAGTTTCTCAAAGGCACATTTCAACTAGCGCTGTCATCACCTCCACAATTCCGACATCCCTGCCCTGTCTAGGTAGCCAGATCTCTGTCCCCGCCCATGCGCCATTTCTTGGCATTTCGAAGTGCTAAACTATAACAGTTAGGTTACTTAGTTTAGTTGGCTGGGGTCAGCAGACCAAGGGGGCACGCACGCACGCACGCACGTTTACAACAGAATATCAAATACAAAAAGTTGAGCAGACCAGGCCGGCCTTCTTGTCACGTTATCAGGAGGAAAATCTTACGACGACTTTCCATTTCTAAAGACAGATCCATGTTGCAGCTGGAATATTCCATGACTGAGCCGCTGATCTCGGCTTCTGTGAGGTTCGGATAAGCCTCGAACAAGCTGGAAATCAAAACCACTCCCAGAGCTTGGTCAGCCAAATCATACATGGCACATGTCAGTCAATAGGTACCTTAGGTTGCAGTGGCAGTGGCACCACTACCTACTGCATCCACGCCTACTTGTCGAAATCTCCTTATGCAGTTTTGTCGTACAAAGCACCCTTTGTTTGACTCGCACCAACATATATTTCAACGACATGGCCGTTAAAACTTCCAACCGTGGCAGGTTTTCCTTTTGCTACCAAGGCAAATTCTAGCCCAGTCATTGCTAGCTAAGGTACGTAGACAGACAATGCCCATTTTCGAATCGTGAGACGACGGAGAGACGGTGGCCAGTCAAACCTTTAACCCCCCGAGGGTACCCGCAGAGATGCATCGCACCACACCACACCGCATCGACCGCTGAAGTGCATCGGCTCTGCTTTGAGCTGGTGTTGTTCATTCACGCTAGCTAACGGTTGAATCTGGCGGTACGGGCACGGATAGAAATGCGGCAACTGTTCCCCAGTGCCGCTTCAAACATGGATCCTCGAAGAATGAACAATGGATCGTACCTAGGCCAGGAAACCAAGCATCAGTAAAGGTCTAAGTGAACCAAGCCCTGGTGCCCTTCCGCCGCCGCCTCGTCATACCACAATGGAACGGATCAGTACCGCGCGGCTGGGGACAAGAACTTTGTCTAGTGCCTCGCCTTTATACACACATACATACATAATGCGATGCGATGCAATGCGATGCAATGCAATGTAATGCCTTGCACCGCCATGCCGAAACAGTCACCACGCCCTATCGTGTGGTTTGACCCATACTCCGCACCTCGTCTTGAGTTGTTATTGATTCTGTCGTATAAGGTATTGTACTATAAGGACCGGATCTCTGCTTGCCGGTGCGGTGCGGCACAAGGCTCACAAATCTACCGTCATCCATTTAGATGCTCACCTCGGTATCCCTGATTGGCTCGCTGCTCTACGTCACAGCGTCTGTCTGGGTTCATGTGCGCTGGACAACATGCAATTGCAGCTGATATGATATCGAATATGAGCATGCAGTACTCTGTAATACATGAGTACCTAGGTAGAAGCGTTATGTCGGAGAGTATGTAATACATGGATGGAAGCACGTCCCCATGTTGCAAGGGGGTTATCCGCCGCAAAGCTTGGCTGTCTAGGGGAGGAAAATTTAAACGAGACTGGATTTGGTGGTAGATCGGTGGATTTTGGTGTAAGCCAGTCTCATTTATTTCCCCCCCCCCCCGAGGGCTGTACATATTTTGGAGGTCCGTGGTCCCTTTTTCGGTGATAACAGATGAAAGACAGATAGGGAGAGGTTCAATGAGACGTTGAGAAGGGTAGTACCCCGTACCAGAATGTACCGTACTTCATGTGTGCCCCTGTTGGATGACAGGCGGGGCTCGATGGTTCCCGGCTCGAGGTACTGTGCCGTCTTGGCCCAGCTCACAAAAGATCTGATGCAGCGGGTCTTGCTGTCGTCCAGAGTGGCATCGAGGTTGAGTGAGAGTTCCCTTTCTGGTACCTGGAACTCATGACGCTACATCATGACTACATCCATACCTTGAGGTAGGTAAGGTACTTGAGTAAGTAGATAGTCAACTTCGTCCGCGGAGTAGCGCTGGTGGCCCCTCTTCATGATGGGTTTTACTGGCGAGGTGAGGGCCAGGGCTCACGCAGACGCCCAGAAAAACCCTTGGCTGCTGTGGCAGATGTCGGAAATAATTGAGTGACATAGTCTAGGCGAGAGACGGTCTGAAACAGCGGATTGGGTGATCGACCAGCAGAGCTGTGGTGTGAAATATGTCCTTCTGACCAACGCCAGATGCAGCCTCCGGCCCTCCTTGCTTAAAGCAGCACAAGTAAAGCGCTTTTGTTCCTCTGCACCGGGGGCCAATCCACTCTACCTCCGAACGTGGATTATAGGGCATGGAGAAACTGAGATTTAGCAAGAAACTGACTGAGGTATGAATTTGCCGATGAAGAACCTGATGTAGCCTGGAACTGGTAATATGTATATGGGAATGCATGATCAAAGAGACCCATAGGTACATAACCAAAACCATATGATGTCGTCGCCGTCGCCGTCGCCGCCCCGGCTAGGTAAGGTATTCTGTATGCCCGGCTTCTAGGAGTCTGATGTTGGTGTCTACCTACCTTACCTCACTTACCTCAGTTATGAAAGGTAGCTTCCGAATTACCGGCACTGACGAAGATGCTTCTTGAGATGGACTTGGTGATGGGCAATGTAATAACTGGTTAGTAACAGCCGCTGGTCCTTGTGGCATCCAATCCAATCTTGCCCACTCCATTTCTCCAGGACCGAGTCCTTGTAAGTGCTAGGCAAATTACAGAAAGACGGAGCTATAATTTTTTTTTCTTTCGTTCTTACAGCGGTTCCATGCATGAGGTGCTAATAAACAAGTACCTGCCTACCAATGGATACCTGGACTCAGATTAACCTTTCAGGTACATGCGCCTTCATAATACGCATTACACTTTGTAAAGTACTCGGCAGTACTGTATGTCACTTACTCACTGCATTTGAGGTCTTTTTTTATTATTCAATTAATTTGGGACAGATCGTTCCAAGTCTTGACTGCTCAACAAGTCACTCACTCACCATTTATTCTTGCCTTCCGTCGTCTTAAAATTCCCGCTTCCCTTTTTTTCCCACCATTACTTCTTTTCACCTTTCACTGCTCTTCTCTACCTACCCTTCATCTCCGTCTTACCCTTGCTCCTGTCCTGCTTTGTCTAGCAGTCTAGCAGTCACGACAAAGATTGCTCGCCCCCCTCATCTTTTGTCGTTGGTATAGCTGCACGGGCTTCAGAGCCCATCAACGCCTGTAGGCGTTTGTTCTATAGTGAACGCTGTCACTGGACTGGGGAGGGCGACTGTTTCTTGCGTTCAACTTGCAGTGCACGAAGAGCTGGGCTGTTGAATTCGAAATTACCTCTCTCGTCTCGTCATTGTGACCCAGGTTTACTACAGGTTGCTCCGTACGAGCTCCAGTTCAGTACCTTACGTTACCTTTCTTCGCGACGAATAGTGGCCCGTCCCTACCCAGAAGCCGACATCCTTCCGTGACCTTGACCTGCACCCGCCTTGTCTTGGCGTTCGGCATCCATCATCATCGGCCAAGAAAGACTTCACTTGCGGCTTTGAGCACCACCTCGGAGTGTCCTCTTTCTTCCCTTTTTGCTGCTGATGCGGTTGTTGTTGCCGTCTTCTTGCTACTCTGCTTAGCTCGATAGCTCTACCTCGGAATAACCTCTTTGTCGGTATTGTTCGGAACTCAATCAATTACATCGGTCCTACCAACAACAGAGCGGAACAGACACAGAAACCCGCCACTCTTGGTACGGGCTTTTTAGCCACCATCAACACCTCCAATCCGATACCTCTGCTGCAGTACCTACATACTGTACATTTCAGTCCAATACGTTTTGCCGCTCGCCTTTTGCTTCGCCTCATCTCCACCCTCCGCCAAGATCGGTGACCCAAAGTCAACTCAGATATCCCCCACTGTCCTGTTTTTGATCACTCGTCAATCTCGTTCTGCGCTGCGCTGCGCCATTTGACTAGAAACTAAAACCTCGCGCTTCTGCGTTCGGCACCTCTGTTGTTACCTGGCTTACTGCTGTACGCTGGCTTCGGTTGCCTGCCAACTGAACCGTTGCTTCTAGACTTGTCCGTTGCGCAACGGACCCTTGCTCGAGTCGTGCTCACTGACGCCTGTTTCTGGTGTCGCACCAGGTCGTCGCATATTCTTCCGTCACTTTATTTTCTCGACTCTTCGCCTTAAATACCCTCACCAACAACACCCGAGACAGTGACTCTGGTCTCGTATTCACTTCCAAAAATGCCCACTGCATCTGGTTCCTCAAAACCGCCCTCCGCATCGAGCTCGAAACCATCCTCGGTTAAATCTCAAGATGGCGTCAAGAAGTCCCCTGGTTTGGCACCACAGAATGGTGCAACTACTGATAATGGACATCCTCCCTCAGACACGCATCTCAAGCCGACAGCCTCAGTAAAGAACCGTCTCACCCGCATGTTCTCATCCAAGGATACGTCAAGAGTTCCGACCCCCGCCCCTTCGACTGTCGACTTACCTAATCGCCCCCGGGCTTCTTCCACAAACGGCACCTCTACACCCGCGGTAAAGACTTCGTCCACCGAGAAGGGTAGCGACAAGGCCTCGCTCAAACCGACTGACAAGGCCACGACACCAGCCAAACCCGCTACGAAATCGACCAGTGGCAAGGAACCCTCTCAACGATTTGTTCTAAATCCGGAAGCACAGGGTGGCCATGAGCATCATTTAAAATCTAGTCGACGTCAGGAAAAGCTCTCGGATATGTGGAGAGCGATCATCGGCAAGAAGCAGGATGCCGCCGCTGAGCACGATCTATCGCTCGTTTCAAATTGGGTGGATACACTACAGCAAGAAAAAGAAGAAGCTGGCGATAGAAAAGGTGGGCCCAGCGCAACGACAACCCTGGTCGAGAAATATGGCAAATGCCAGGAGGTGGTCGGCCGTGGTGCTTTTGGCATTGTTCGAATCTCCCACAAGAAGATTGGTGGCAGCAACGAAAAGCTCTTTGCTGTCAAGGAGTTCCGACGCCGACCAGAGGAGACAGAGAAGAAGTATAGCAAGCGACTCACAGCCGAATTCTGCATATCGTCCTCGCTTCGACATCCCAACGTTATTCACACACTCGATTTGCTTCAGGATGCCAAAGGCGACTACTGTGAAGTCATGGAATTCTGCGCTGGAGGAGATTTGTACACTCTCGTTCTCTCAAGTGGAAAGCTCGAGGTACAAGAAGCCGACTGTTTCTTCAAGCAGATGATGCGAGGTGTCGAATATCTTCATGAGATGGGTGTAGCGCACCGTGATTTGAAGCCAGAGAACTTGCTCCTGACGACCCGTGGCGCCCTCAAAATTACAGATTTTGGCAACGGAGAGTGTTTCCGAATGGCTTGGGAGACAGACGCGCACATGGTATCTGGCTTATGCGGTTCTGCTCCCTACATTGCTCCTGAGGAATACACGGATAAGGAGTTTGACGCCAGAGCTGTAGATGTGTGGGCTTGTGGTGTCATCTTTATGGCAATGAGGACAGGACGACACCTTTGGCGACTGGCCAAGAAGGACGATGATGAGTTCTACGCCCGTTATTTGGAGGGTCGCCGTGATGAGGAGGGCTACGGCCCCATCGAATCTCTTCATCGGGTAAGTTCATTCAATGCGATAAGGGTCCAAGGTACTGTGCATCCCGTGCTAACTCTGTACAAGGCGCGATGCCGCAATGTCATCTACTCAGTTCTCGACCCCCACCCGACTCGACGCTTGACGGCCGCCCAGGTCCTTAAGTCAGAATGGGTACGTGAGATCAAGCTATGCAAGGCTGGTGAAGAGGGTCTATAAAGTAGATGATGGCGAGGATGATGGTCCATTTGGAGACCTCTGAATTCCAGCGATTCAAACTCGATGAGTAATCGACTTGATCAGGGCCAACGGTAATGGACCAACTACGAAAGGGACTTCTAGAAGGATGGCCAATATCGAGAGGGTGGAAATAGCGGGTTGGTGTTGATGGCTGCGTTTGGCGAAGCAAGCCACGTCAAGCCACTATGATGATTCGACGACCTATCGTTTGGACTATTTCTTTTGTTATTTTAATCGAGCAATGGTGTTGGGCGCATTGTAAACAGAAACATTGTCTTTTTTTTATAATCATTTTCAAGCGTATGATGTCCTGGCAGGGTGGCGGTTCCTTGCATTTATGATACAGGACATGTCGATGGAACAGGGAGGCTCAGTCTATTTACCCACCAAGACAATTTTTGTATTACAGGAGGCTGCGTTTTCAAGACAGAGCGCGCCACGGTAAAGATAAGGCAGGGCAGGGCAGGGCAGGACGGTGCAAGGCAAACACGAATGGATATGAATCATGGGATGAAAGGGAGCTTTGGTAGGCCAAGAGGTCTCAAGCCGAGCAGACAGGAAGTTCAGTTCAGTTCCAAAGACAATCTATCTGGGTTTGGAATTGTCTGTCCCCAGAGGTCAAGAAGAAAAGGAGGCGTCGATGATATATACTCCTGTCGTCGAGACCCAAGAAATATGAAGCAAAGCAGAATAGACAAGACGTTGTTCTCATGTCAGCACAAAGATGCCAAGAGCACATAGCCAAGATTTTCTTCTTCTCTCCTGGCTCAATTACTGCCGTCACAGATAGTTAGGAGAGCTCCAGTCCCGGTGACTTAACGTTAGTTAATTGTGATGAGAGTGGCAGGTTTCCGCCTCTCAAAGCATCCTCCGATTCCAGCACAGCCCTGACTATCGGCACAAGTAGCCGGTGACATGATTCGCCATGAACTACCTATTCAGAATGAATGCCTGTTCTGATCATACCTACAAGTGTTGATATCGTGGATCGGATAGCCTATCCGGTGTAATTCACGGGGGTACTTTGCGGGAGCATGTTCCGAGTCTTGTTGTAAACCGTCCAAACCCAAGTACCATCACAATTGTCGCTCAGCAGTGACATAGTATGGTAAACAAAGGTAAATACCTAGCTCATAATGTAGCTGATTATGCTGGTTATACCTAAGATGGGCAGTCAAAGGCCCAGCCAGAGTCGGGAAACGATAAATACCTATATACCACCCCATCATCACATCACACCTGTAGTCTACTGACTTCAAGTTCATCATCATCATCACACTTTTCTTATACATACATACATACATATATATATATATATATATACCCTCTCTCACAAACTCAGGCTATGGAACAATACGACGTCGCCGTAGTTGGTCTCGGTGCCCTCGGCAGCGCCGCAGCTTATCATGCTTCCATCAAAAAGGCGCCAGAGTTGTTGGCTTTGAGCAATTCGAGCTGGGCCACGTTCGCGGCGCTTCGCACGATACTTCACGTATTGTCAGAACCTCCTATGGGGCTCCCGAGTTCGTCGCCCTCGCTCGGTCAGCTTATAAAGACTGGGCCGAGCTGGAGAGGCGGTCGGGGATGAAGATGTTGACTATCACGGGAGGTGTCGTCTTTCTCCCACAGAAGGGACCGACGCCATCGAGTGACTTTACTACTAGTCTCGATGCCAACGGCGTCCCCTATGAGCTTCTCACGCCCGAGGAGACCAACAAAAGATGGCCTGGGTTCAATGTTCCTCAGGGCGTTGATACCGTCTTCACCCCTGATTCGGGCATTGTTCACGCTGCAAAGGCTGTCATGACGCTCCAGTTCCAGGCTCGCTTCAACGGCGCCGTTCTCAAGGAGAACACACGCGTTGAGGCAGTGACGCCCCAGCCCAGCGGAGGCGTAACGATTGAAACGTCTCAAGGCGTCTATCACGCTCGCAAGGTCATCGTCGCTGCTGATGCATGGACGAACAAGCTCCTCAAGCCACTCGGCGTTGAGCTCCCCATCACCGTCATGCAGGAGCAGGTAACCTATTTCAAGCCCTCTCGCGAGCACGAAGCACAGTTTGCAAACGACAGGTTCCCCGTTTGGATCTGGGGAGGTGAGAAGTGGTTCTATGGCTTTCCCCTCTACGGCGAACCCGCTCTCAAGGCTGGCCAAGACGCTGGAAGAAACGACATGGATCCTGAAGAGCGTACATGGCGGCCCTCAGAGAGACTGAGCAACGAGCTCAATGGATTTCTGGATAGGCTTATTCCCAAGCGAGGCGATGCGCTGAGAACCGTCACCTGCCAATACACAATCACGCCGGATCGACAGTTTATCATCAGCGAGTTGGATAAGCACAAGGATGTTATTCTCACTCTCGGTAATGCGCATGCCTTCAAGTTTGCTCCCGCTATCGGCCGAGTTACTGCTGAGCTTGCATTGGATGGGAAGACAACTGATGACATCTCAAAGTTTGGGTTTCCCAAGACAACACTTAGCAAACTGTAGTTAGTCTTTGATGGGCAGGATATAACTAAGGAAATGAATAGAATAGGGCTCCTTGGTAGAGGTTCTACGTCTGTCTATCCAGTATACTGTATGTATTATGTACGTCTTGTATATTCGGACCACTCCTGATATATAGGAACATAGGCAGTTTTTTGTAACCAGATTACCTGTGTTTCAAGGAATGGATTAGTTATGTCACAAAGAAAACTACGGAGACTTGCGAGCTAAGTATCGCCTGAACAGTTATGTCAATCCTGTTTGAAACTTCATCCTATTTCCAAACCCGGCCCGTACACCACGCGAGGTCTACAAAAACCATCGCCAATAATAGATACAAGCAAATCCGGGCCATTTCCTGGCCAAAAACGACATAAGTATGCAAGAAGAAGAAAAACATACATCAACCCCCCTTCATCTTGCTCATACCCGGGATCTGGCAGCCCACCAGACCAAGCCGTTTCCAATAACCAAAGAGAAGACGAGAATAAAAAGAATAAAATAGACAGCCACAGCCGGATATCTGCCTTGTCCCCGTCCCGAAGTTGCGAAGCATCCGTTGCGATTGCTCCAAAAAATAGTAGAGCCCATAATCAACAACCACTAAACCCAGTCAATCGACAAGTGGATGGTGCTTTGAATCGAGAGTAGATTGTTGGTGTAAGATTGTTGCCTCCGAACATTCGGAATATTGACGCACAGTATTCATAGCGTCGTCAAGATGAAAAACATTATGTCCACCCAGTGAACCTCCAGTTCCGCGAACCGCCGTATCATCCAACCTTTCAAAGCCGATCTGGAGGTATGCCACACAGTAAGATGGTTGAAGTAATAAACAGAAATAACGCCTGGATTATTAGGCTAAGAATATGACCAAAGCGAGCTGGCCGTTGTAGTAAATATTATTGTTGATTATTGTCTTTTGAAGTCTTACGAGTGAAATAGATCCCACGCGCGTTCGCATAATCGGATAAACTCTTCCTTCTTGGCTCGCTGAGTTTCTGGGCTATCTCGTCCGGCACCAAAGGGCCCACGACGAGTGGGAGCAGGTCCATGGCCCAATGGTGGGCTGCCGTCCTCGTATTCAGCGCGCGTCCTTCGCCTGCTGGTGCTAGCGCTTCGTGAAGCATCTACAGGTCGACTGCCGGGAGCTGGGGAAGGGGGTGTCGGGGGTTGGTGTCCACCATAGTGAACAAGCTTAGGCAGGAGTTCCGGCCGCCCACCAGCAAGCTCCTGTTGCGCTTCCTCAGCGGATCTGTACTCACGACCTCGTCCAGGAGTAGGGGCTTGGGGAGGTGGAGGGTGGCCAGGGGATGTTATCGGCCCACGAGAGCTGGGGCCACTAGGGTAGAGAGACTGAGGCTGAGGGGCATTGTCGGGATGCGCTGACAGGCCTTGGCCAAATACATCGCTGATAGGCGGTAATCGGTTGGCCGTTTGGGTAGCAGGAATGTGGTGGATATGAGAAGTACTCGAAAGGTTGGATGGCTGGTTGGTGATGTGACGGGTCATGGGAGCAGGATGTTGACGTCCTGTAAAGCTGTGGCCCAGAGGCGCAGACTGGATAACTCTCTCGTTGGCAAATTGCTCGTGAGAGGGCGCAACGATGGAGAGGCCAGGGGCCTTATTTCTTCTCGACATGCCGGGTGTCTTGGCGGCGAACTGTGACACCGGATCTTTATCGGGACCGTCCCCCTTGGCAGATTGCTGGTGAAGTCTAGCTTCGATGATGTGTCGTTGTTGTTCTCGAACTGACATGCTTCGCTGCAGCTGCTCCTTCATAACAGGGTCTTGAGTGACAAAGCCGGGAGACAAGCAGGCGATACCGACTTCTTGGATAACAAGGCCGTCACGGGCTGTCATGGGTCGTGCCGAAGTTGGCTGGTTAGATTTGGGCGTATTCTTGGACAGGTCAAGTTTGCGTGGTCGAGGTCGTGTATGGGTCATGCTGGGAGAGGCAGGCTCCTTCTTGACGATAATTCTAGGGGGCGCGCCGGCTGATCGTGAACTGCAAGGGCAGGTGAGTAAGGGAGTGGTCAATTGATGGCGACGACGGAGTCAATTGATTGAAAGGAGATGTACTTACGCGTTGGAGGGTGATGATTTGGCACCCTGGCCCACAGCTTTAGGGCTGCTGCTGGTGGAGGATTGGGTTGTCGCATGCGATGTCGAAAGGTTGAGAGAAGACCGTTGTGCGGAGGGGGAAGTTCCAACGGTGGCAGCCGAAGTAGAGGGAGCGGGTAGTTCGGGGTTGGAGAACCTTTCGTGAGGAGCGGGAGAGGGAGCCATTGCAATTGCAGCACTCATAATGAAAAGAGTACGAGTGCAGGGTTGTAGGAAATGGCGACAAGTGGTTCGTGTTGTAAGGAGACAAGAACGGGAACGGGACAGCTGCAAGGAGAAGCAGGAGGGAATAGGCCAGGCCAGTCAGCGAGCCAGAGTGAGCCGAGTACCTGGGTTTTTCTGGGTCTGGGTTCTCGCGAGTTAGTTGGAGGTTTCCTTTCTTGTATTGACTAGCGAGTACAGCAGAGACAAGCAAAAAACGGATCGAAACGAATCGGTCGGAGACGACCGTAAATGTAAAGTGAGACAGGAATGGAAACGATCGTGAACGTGGCCGACTCGAGTCAGTACACGATTCGATTTGACTTTGGGTGAGTCTTGTCGCGGGAGTGACGGACAAGAAAGCCAGAAAGAAGAACTACCAGAACCACACAAAGGGAGGCCGGGCTGGGGCTGGGGCTGAGATGGGCTGGAAGGCATAATATTATCGATAGCTCAGCTCAGGCGACAGAGACCAGATATAGAAGCTGGTTGGTCCGCTGCTGGTGGTGGTGGTGGTGGTGGTGGTGGATGGTTCGACGACGGCTCGCTCTTCTTTTTGCCCTGCGCGCTCTGACTTGGGTCCAAGCTCAAAGCGGGCGGTTCAGCTCTGTGCGAGATGTGACAGAGCAGAGCAAGCAGCAAATGAAGCCAGAATCCAATTTGCTTTCCCTTGTTCTGTATGCAAGATGGGAGGTAGAGAGGGGGGATGGGGGATTCAGAAGGGGGGAAAAGAAAAAGAGAAGAAGAAAAAGAAAAGAAAAAACGAAGATGACGAACCGAGAAGGGTAGAGGAAGAGATAACCCGGTTGTTATTTCCTCTCCTCGTTACAGTTGCAGTTACGGTTACAGTTGTGAGTAAATGAACAAGTAGGCAGTCGAAGAGTGAAAGAAAAAGCCAGGGGCGTCAGAGTGGCCTCGGTCGATCGACTGGCGACTTGTTTTATCAAATTCGGTACGGGGTGGGTTGGGTTGGGATGTTGGCTCTAGCCCGGCAGGCCCGTGTTTCGCCTGGTTTCGCTCAACTAAGTTGGTTTATTAAGTTGGTTCCCAAATTCAGTTGGTCGTCGTAGTGGGAGACGTCCACCTGCACAGAATTGCTTATTCCGTCGGGTCGATTGGAGAGGGTACAGTAGCGCAACCCCTTGGCGGTTGTCCTTCTGGAGGGGATGGATGTCCCTTATAACTGTGCCAGTCGAGTCTGGTCCAGCGAGAGAAATCCAAATCCACCTAAATCCAAATACAAATCGAACAAAGATCCTCTCTTGTCGATGTAGATAGGCTGACTGTGTGGTTAGGCCTGTAAGTACTGACGGTGCAGGCAGTTCAAGCGGCTAGCCAACAACGTAAATATGCAAGACCGTGGGCCAGACGCAATGGATCAGCGAATGAAGAGATTCTCACAACCGACTGTAGATGTGACGAGGGAGAGGCGTTGGTGCCGGCGGTAGCAATAGTACAGGAGTGACAGCGAGCAATCACAGATAGTCGCAGTTCCGGTTGCACGTATCAATCAAAAGTCAGGCCTTCGAACGGAGATGGGAGGTGGTAGAAGGACGCAATGTCCAAGGAAGATGGTGCCAAAATCTCTCGACAACGGCGAAGAAGGGAATAACAGCAGAGGTTCACCAGATCATCAATGAGGGGTCAGTTGGGAACCTGGCGATGTTTTATTTGGTGCCATGTATTTTATGAAGGGGGATACGGAGAAAAGTGATACAAAGCACGACGCCTGGTTCGTATCTTGAAGCAATGGATCCAACCCGGCGAGACAAGCCAAGGGACAAGGATGCGATTGAAAGAATAAAAAATGACTGGGGTGCGCCTGGTTGGCAAACAGTACGTACAAGTATACATGCCATGGGTCTGTCCATGGGTGTGAGACTATCCAGCACCAATCCAAAGCCTCAGAAAGGACAAACTACTACTACCTACCTTATGTACCAGCCTGCCTACGGAGTACACATGCATGTCTATAACGTAACAGAGAGCGGTGCAAAGGCCCCTATTCCAGAGCTTATCGGTTCGTAGAGATCGAATCATACCGACCAACATGACAAAGAATAAGACAATGGTAGCCATCCGGGGCCTACATACCTACCTAGATGGAACGGGCAAATTGACAGGCCGACAAACGTCCTCAAGGAAACAGCACACGAGGCATAGCGAACCAGGGTCCGGGGTGGTCCTCACCTGAATCCTGCTGCTGGATGCACGCGACCTAAGCCAACCGTCGGCCACTCGTCGTTGACCTCGTTGACATAAATTTTGCTCCCACCGTTGCTGGCGGTTTGATATTGATAATACTACGTACTGGCAAACCCTTCGACGTGGCTCCAGTTGCTGCTGCTTGGTCGCAGATCCCTGTTCGAATTATCGGCCATGAACCTCATATGCGCACGAGTTGTGTGTAATTATTATATTGGCCGTGATGTGCTGCTGCGATTTTCCATTCGACCAGCATGTGATGTCCTTTGCCTCCAATGTACCGAGCATGGAGTATCTGGCTCTATCACGCGTCGTTCTTTATTTCCACTCGTTGATCCCAAATTCGTTTGACGGACGACTGACTAATACTGCATTCAGACGCCCTTAAGGCAACTCTCTCTCTCGGAGGAGGAGGAGTCCCTATATAGCGTCGCCTGAACACTGGCTGTTGAAGATCAAATTTGACTTGACCGCTCCTCAGCCTTGATATACCTCTTGTGTCGATCTCGGATACTCAGATAAGCACTTGGCTGTAGAGAAGCAGCGTCTTGAGTTCATAACGCAGGTCTCAGATCACTGTTGAGGACAAATTCGTTGTGAGCCGTACCACCACCTGTCGTACCGTGTTTCCGGTGGCAGCTTCAGGGTCTTACTGGAACGGGGGAGTGGTGTGGATGGACCTCCAGGGATGTCTAGAATCTGAAAACCATTCCATCTCATTCCTGTAACAGCCAGTATCAGCGCTGACCTTTTTCAGAAGCCTCTATTGATGCTCGCCGCTAGTGAACCCCATGGCGCTGGTACGCTAGCGGTCTCAAGGCCGTTGGTTGGTGGTTCGGGATGGGCCAGAGCCGGTCATCTGAAGAACGATGCAACTTGTTTCGTCAGCGGTCCACGAGGAAGTCACTGTACGTAGTTTGAATGTCCATGGAAAGAAAGATTGACAGACTATCAAAGAGAAACCAATGATAGCTTGCCCTTTGTCTGTCATCAGCAAACCAAGATCACTATCTGTAAAGGAGTATGAAAAAGGGGGGGTTTTCATTGGACGATCGATATTGTTACTGATGAGAGAGGTTTTGACGATTCTCGTTTACCGGCAAGCGGTAGGTGAGAATGAATACCTACTTACCTTGAGGTATGTAGCCTACCTACTCCATGCCTTATCTAGTACCATCGCAGCTACCTTATGAAATCTCATCCCATCTTAAGGGAACGTTTTTACTGTATGTATTGAAAAGTCAAAATGTCTCTGCAGCAATATGCAAGGTATAGCTAATAAGGTTTTATATAATAAGATAATATAATATAATACTTATTTTTAGTATATTATAATATAAAGCATTATATACTATATTAAAAAATATAATAACATTAAAATTAAGTTTTAAGGTTATATAATATTACTATCTTTAATTTTAAAATCTAATTAAATAAATAGCTTTAATTTATAAATATAAAAAAGATATTTTCTCTAGCTTTAGTAAGCTAAATGCCTTTTTTATTATTACTTTATTAAGATAATTATTATTAAGGCTTTAACTTAAATAGATTATCTTAAAATAGATTAAAAACCTTAAAATCTATTATAAAATATACTATTATATAATTAATATTAATAATAGCTAATTTAACTATAACTATTTAATTAAAGTAATTAATTTTTATAGCCTTAACCTAGTAATAACTAATAAATAGAACCTAGGTATTTTAATAATAGCTATAAAAGTATTAACTATAAAGTCTCTAGCTAAACTAAAATCTTAATAAACTTAATTAATAAGGTTACCTTTAAGCTATAGTATTTTAAGTAACTTTAATTATAATAAATATATTACTTAACTAGTTAAAGAGCTATAAAAAGCTTAACTAATAGAATCTATAACTTCCCTATAACTTTAACCTTTTTTAATCTATTTATCTCTTAA
This sequence comes from Fusarium xylarioides, assembly GCA_013183765.1. Classification (NCBI taxonomy): domain Eukaryota; kingdom Fungi; phylum Ascomycota; class Sordariomycetes; order Hypocreales; family Nectriaceae; genus Fusarium; species Fusarium xylarioides. The sequence continues at coordinate 30,514 of SRZU01000183.1, forward strand.
AGTTATCTTAATAATTATAAAATTATTAAAAAACTAGCTAAGCTTAAATTATCTATAAGTTCTTTACCTTAATTATATTAAATTAATAAGGCTAATCTTAATTATAGTTAAGATATTAAATCTAAGTAATTAGCAGCTAGTAACTGCTATTTATTAATAATATATATAACCTTTCCTTGCTTACTATAAGTACTGCTAAAAGGTCTATAATAGAGATATTATAGCTCTTTAGCAGTAGGCAACCTATAAGGCAATATAAGAGAAAGCTATATAGGTAAAAGCAATTAGCTATAATAATTAAATAGATAATTAGCTACTTAGCCTAGCTATCTTTAAATGTAATATCTTTTATTACTTATTTAAGAACTCTTACTATAGTAAATAGCTTTAAGGAGAGATATAGCACTTAATAAATACTTAATTTATAAATAAAGCTAAATAGTACTTCTATAAATTAAAAAATACCTCTTAGCTTAAATACTAAATTATAAATATTATTATACTTATAATAATAATCTCTATTAACTTATAGCTAAAAGACTATTATAAGTAATATTTAGAGTTTATATATAATAGAATTACCTAGAAAATTCTATAAAGTTAATTATATAAGATAAAAAAAATTCTATATATAAGAAAGAGTTTATAACTAAAAGTTAAAGAGTCCTTTAGTAGATAAAATAAAGCTATAGTTAATTAAATAGAATTTACTTAACTAAGTATATTTACTCTATAAAATAATAACTAATGCTAAGGCAATAAACAGTAGTATTAACAGTAATTCAACAAAGAAGCTTCTATATTATAAGTAGTATTTAAAGTTTATATATAATAGAATTACTTAGAAAATTCTATAAAGTTAATTATTAAAAAGTTAAAATATCTCTGCAGCAATACATAAGGTATAGCTAATAGGGTCTTATATAATGAGATAATATAATATAATGCTTATTTTTAGCATATTATAATATAAGGCATTATACACTATACTAAAAAACATAATAACCTTAAAATCAAGTCTCAAGGTTATACAGCGCTACTGCCTTTAACTTTAAGATCTAACTGAACAAGTAGCCTCAATCTATAAGCATAAAAAAGATATTTCCCCTAGCCTTAGCAGGCTAAATGCCTTCTCTATTATTACCCTATTAAGGCAATTACTACTAAGGCTTTAACCTAAATAGACTATCTTAAAATAGGCTAAGAACTCTAAAATCTATTACAAGATGTGCTGCTATGCAATTAACATTAATAATAGCTAACCTAGCTATAACTATCCAGTTAAAGCAGTTAATACCTATATATCTAGTAATCTAATAAAAATCTATAGCTTTAAGCTTAATACTATATTAGTCCTTTAATCCTTCCTAAGGCATTATAAAATTATAAGAGAATACCTACTACATATTAATAAACTATTAATAATATAGTAAGTTAATCTTATAATCTTTAGCTGCTAAGTATAGCTACTTAGTATTAATAAAGATAAAGCTAAAGATAAGGCCCTTTATTAACTACATTACAGATTAAATAAAGGCATTAGAAGACTTAGCAAATCGCCTAAAATAGGATTAATGCCTATTAAGGCAATAGCAGGCCTTTATTAATAGCATTACATCAGGCAGTAGTAACAGTCTATACTAGCTATAGTTTATAGAGTTAAGATATACAGTTATAGTAGTTAATTTAGTAATATAAATGTTATATTATAAGAATTAAGGGCTATTATAGCATAAAGGAAGGGAAGTAAGAGGGGAAAGAGGGGAAAAAAGGTAAATTGGAAAATGAAGGTTTTAGCATTAGGGAAAAAACTGTAAATGTTAGCAGACTGAAGCTAGCTTAGCAGGTTAGTAATAGATTATATCAGGTTATAAGGCAAGGCAGTGCAGTATAAGGAATACAAATTAAGGGTAAATACAGCTAATTAACACTTAGGATAAAGTTAATTATATAAAATAAAAAAAATTCTATATATAAAAAAGAGTTTATATCTAAAAGTTAAAAAGTCCTTTAATAGATAAAATAAAGCTATAATTAATTAAATAGAATTTACTTAACTAAGCATATTTATCCTATAAAATAATAACTAATACTAAAGCAATAAACAGTAGTATTAACAGTAATTCAATAAAGGTAAATTAAAAAATAAAAGTTTTAATATTAAAGAAAAAACTGTAAATATTAGTAGATTAAAGCTAGCTTAATAGGTTAGTAATAGATTAGATTAAATTATAAAGCAAAGCAGTACAGTATAAGGAATATAAATTAAGGATAAATACAGCTAATCAACACTTAGGTTACTGTATGTATATCCCTAAGGTACCTTACCTTACCTTGAGTTACCTTACTGTACTAGGTACTAGGTACCTTTTACCTTTCGGCAAGGCCAACATAACCTCACCTACCCGCGGAAGCCAAAAATGCCATGCATGTACCGTAGGCAGGTGAGATCGGGGGCCTTCCTCAATGGGCCTCGAGTACATGGGTCGCCCTTGCCAGAGTTCGATTTATCCCATGGCTAGGAGAAGGCATTCTGAGGCAGAACGAACATCCTCATATCAAAGAAGTCTTGGAGTGCCATGACTGCCTCGTGGCCATTGACATCGACCCTGGCTCTTTACTGGGGACTTCAGTAAAAACACCTGGCATCTCATTAATACATATTCGGTGCATCTCCTAAAGAACCCACTTTCAATGATTCGTCCTGTCGTCTCCCCACCATCTCTCTCTCTCTCTCTCACACTGAAACTTGCCCCTCACTCGCCCCGGAACCCCCAAACATCCCTAGGGCCCTGACGATCCTTTGATGTATATTGTGCACCTGGATATTACAGCAAAACCTCCATACCAGCTGCTATGCTAGGAACCACAAGGGCTTCTGAACAAGTTGATAGTGAAATTCCATCACTCCGAGGATGCTTGCCTGTTGATATCGATGGGGCCATAGAGAGAGGTTTGGAAACAAAGGAGCGTCCATTCGTCTTGATATGTTCTTACAATTGTTTCGGACCGTCGTTTACAGTTGAGTCCCCTCCCCTCCCCTCTTTTGAGCCCCCGCTTGCCGCGCACCATATGGCAATAGTTTCGCTTTTATAAGTCAGAATAACAAGAGGAAGTTTGCAAATGATGGGCTGATGAAAAGTATCGTCATGACCTCCAACTGTCTCGATGTGTAAAAAATAAGTCTTACTGCTTCAACACGTTCTTTCGAAATATCATGATCTTCATTATCCACACTCCCTATTGCGATTTTCCGAAATGATCTGCATACCTACGTTCTGATGTCCATCAATCATGTCTGAGAAAAAAGTCACCAGCTACATACTGACAAACCTAACAATCCTTCCCTCCAAGACTGAGAAACTCGAATGGAACCCTCGCTGTCAAAGAATCGTGACCGCAGAAGTCAAGCTGGCTTGATCGATATCGCAACTGGACTTGGGAGTATTTTTGAGAAAAGTTCAATTTCGTAGCACAACATCCAATATCTGGCCCCCGCCACATCACGTTAGTATAAACATTCAAGAATCTCACTTGCAACGACAGCGCTCCATTTCCGCCTTTATGACGACGATCCTTGTACATATTATGCCCCTGTCTCTGATCGGTCCTCACGTCTTGATCCTGGCCAACCACCACTTGTGACAGAGTGACAGACAGACTCTTCATTTTCATCGGTCTCACACGCACACATTATACATGCCCGTGAATGAAGAGATAAACTCTTCACATCAGAGTTGGTTCGTAATGGGACCTTGGGCTAACGACTCATGAGACTTGGATACCTTGGTACCTTAGGTAGGTAGTATGTAGGAGCCTAAAGTACCTACTAAAGTAAGAGTCTGATAGGTACAGTGCAGGAAGAAGAAGAAAATGGCCAACGCCAATGACCCTTGCCGGTAGGGGAAAAAAGAAAGGGCGCCGCACATCTCCCGCCGCCAACGCCTCAGGTGGCTTTTGGTTGTTTTAGCCAGAAAGTAGCTAGCCACGGAGGCTTTTAACCCATCCTCTAGAATGCCTTGTAAAGAAAGGACTTACTTACATAGGTATTAATCAGGTTTCTCTCCCTTCCTACTTTCGCTTCTGCATCACCTTCAGCATCCGTTTCTGTATCCCAGTGCTGTAACTCTGGGTAATTGTAATTGCAACTCTCATTCAGCAGCGGCTATGTTGGGACTGTGTTGTTGTTGTCGTCGTTCGTTCGTCGAACCTCATCTCACCTGAGACGTTGTCTCAGGTTAGCAGCTTTGTGGAGGGTTTCCTCCACCTGCGCTGACACCACACACCTCGCGCTACTGCAACGCGACGCCGCACAAATGTTGCACATGTTTCGAATTGTCCATGGAATGACCTTTGATTGGTTCATCCCTACTACCTTCAAACATGATCAGAGCTAATCCGTGTCAATACCCTATGTGGTTTAGCCATCATCTCGACTTATCCCTCCACTATACGGGGCACGTACTTGTCATCTTCTGCCATCCATGATCCATTCACTGGACTATCTTGCTTATGTCAGGCGGCTGAAGGGTTCTCTCGTGAGGTTATTTCGACAACCAGGCGACGTCGTACCTGACATGGACCTTGGAGAATCACTAAGGGTTGCTATTTAAAACATTAATGTTTGCACTATATCACGGTTTGCAAGCGATACCGGGGTGTCCTTGGAGCTTGTCGAAACAATTTGCCGGTACCATAAGGTTTTACTTCGTATAATGGAACTATGCTCTGTATGCGGTGGGTATTACTTCTATGCGAGCACGGACAATGTCAACTTGAGTTTGACTACTGATGTAACGCGGATGATGCTGTTACTCTGTGAGTTACTGTGGGAAGGCTATGCCTGCGCCCTTGTATATATAAATGTATTGTAAGTCGCGCAGCTTCATGCGCTCTCGCTCAAAAGCAGTCCTCAATCGAAGGTGATAGCTTTCACCGTACCCATACCGCTCTAATAGCATTGGTGAACGTAGTAGGCAACATCAGCCCCCGATCTAGTCGGCATGACCTATATTTAGCAAGACTACGTTATCTTTTGTTGATCTCATGTTGGTCGCACTGCTTTGATTATGTCTAGTACATGAGGCTTGTGTGTAGCGTAGGATCGATGCACGATATGGTACATAGTAATCTGCATATATAATGAATGACACCGGTATATTATATTTATATCACTTGGTAGACAGTATGCATACCTCCGAACTATGAACTTGCTGTCGTCGGTTGATCGTAGGCATGTTGTTTGGCTCGGACGGGACATTGGGAAACTATAGTTTCGACATACACTTGACCGCATAAACAATGATCTACCGACAAGTAATACCCCGAATATAACGCAAGAGTCATACTATATTTATCAACAATTTCGTATTAAATGTAATAACTTTATAGACAATACGCAACTGTGATGACAATGCGAATAGAGCTACCCTTGATGTAGGGTAGGCAGATTAGAACTACATGAACCCAACAGAGGCACCTTAACTAGGTACCTATAGTAGCTACATATGCACATGATAATATTGGTATTTGGTGATGTGTTATTGGATCACCAGCAAATGGACAGGAATTAACATCATCCAATAATCACTCAACTTGCTCGCTATGTTAAAATATGGCGAACGTTGAAACCCGTAGCCATGACATCTAGACTACAAACCGATGAGAGCACAAACTGACTAGAGAATTCGAAACGATAATTGCATTTTATATTCTACTATGTAACTCGTTCCATGAAAGTCTTGGCGAACCTTATATCCCATCTAACCTCGGTGATTTATAGAGACCAGCTGGGAAAAGAAAGGTTATGCCAGCTTGAATACAGATCAGCAGCAGCTCAACTGTTCTAACCTGACATCACATAAATTATAAATAGTACATAATCATGCTTAGACTCCACGCTATATGCAGACGCTTTACAAGAGACTCATGTTCCTATCGAGATAGAACACAATGAATAACTGAGTACCTACTGGTAGAACAAACACATAGTAAGCCAATCAGGAGACAGGACTTTTTTTCCCCCCCTGTTGAGCTGTAAACAGCAAAACGCTCTCTGATTGGTCAGATTGAACCCACTGCGCGATTTCTGTAGCTTGATAAGGTCAAACTGACCGCCACCTTCAATTGAAGAAAACAAGGCTCTTTCAATCAAAGCTGGAATGCTCGTTGTGACTAATCTACGCTTTGTACAACACCCCCTATATCGAGATGCCCCACGTTGCGCCACATTTCAGCCTCACCAAAATTTCCAAGAAACAATTCTCAGTAAAAGAGACGGCTTGATATCTCTTTTAGTCACAGCAGATCCATCCTTTCAGACCCAAAGCCAAAAGGAACCAGAGTCAGCAAAGGGCATACCACCGTTTACAATTTTACCTCTCACAAGCAAAAAAATGCCCGCGCGAACGAAGAAGGAAGAGCAGCCACAGGCTGAGGATACCAACATGGAGGACGCCCCAGCCTCCGCGCAGCCTGAGGTGAATGACGAGGATGTCGAGGATGAGGAAGAAGAGGAGGAGATTGACCCCCAGAGAGTCCGAATTGTAAGCCCAAAGGTAGTCGTGACACAACGTGATATCAACTGACGCATCATTAGCTTCCTGGCTCAACAGACACTGCTGCTTCCTTTGAGTTCACTGATGAAGGCCATACACTTGGAAACGCACTTAGATATATCATCATGAAAAAGTTTGTATTTCCTAGCATGTCATATAAAGCCCAACTAACATATGGCAGCCCCGATGTTGAGTTCTGCGCTTACTCTATCCCCCATCCCTCAGAGCCCAAGATGAACATCCGCATTCAGACCTACAGTACGTATACGCAATGCCTCACGGGGTTGTACTTATTAACAAGTATTCAGGTGGAACTGCAGTTGACGCTCTCAAGAAGGGGTTGGTCGACATTCAAGAAGTATGTGATGTAGTCGCCGATGAGTTCTGGACCAAGAGGGAGGCCTACAACGCAGAGCAGGGGATTAACCGATAAGCCCAAAATTATGTGCTCAAAACTTAAAAGTGTTTGCATTCACATGGATTATGATGGAAATAGAGGCGTTTTGAGGAATCCCTTTCAATGAGATATTTACACAAGCCCTTGTTGCTAGTTGCGACCCTATGCATACTGTTAGCTCATCCTCAGCAGAGCGTCATGTAGTTCGATGCTCACCTCGAGGAAGCCAGTCATGAAGCTGGATGGTAGTCGCTTGTCACCTCGGAAGTTCTCCTCCTTAAAGTAGGCCATGATGTGATTGGTCTGCTTCCAGAAGTTGATTGTCTCCTGTGTCCAAGAGGTCAGCATAAAACCCCCCTCTACATCAATTCATTCCAGCTGTGGAGTTTGAGCGCACCTGGTACTCGGCGTGGGACTTGAAGAGAAGAACGTCCACAACAGAGAGCTTGTTCACAAATCGTTGTCGTTCGAATTCTTGCCGCATACGGGTTCGGATGGCAGAGACGGGCATAGGCATGTTGTACATGGTTTGGACTTCGGGGGCCTATATCTGGTTGATCAGCAGCTGGTCGGTCGCGAATCCACTGGACAAGCTTCATCGAAAGCCATATGGAGACTAGGGATATCGTGATCCATGAGAATGCGTCATGAGTTTCGCAAAACATACAGCTCGAATCCATTCTCGGTAGGAGGATAGCACTCGTCGCTTGGCATCAGACCAATTGGCCGCTGTTTAGAGCATCAGTAATGGGTTTAAAAGCAGTTTAATACACCGAGGCTCACACTGCGCCGTCTTCTTAGCAAACTGGGTCGGCGTAATGGCCATGATGGGCAATCAATGCTCTCTTGATGTCGGAAACCAATCTGCTCTGACGTTTCCCAGATTCCCGAAGCTAATGGGAGATGTACGAAAGCATCGCGGTGATACGGTCACGTGAAGAAACGCCACAAACTAATGCACCGCCACGAAGCCTATCTTCCAGTCATAGGTCTGCTTTTCGTCAGCGGCCAGCAGAATCAAAGCATCAGGAAGTCTAAGGAAGTCTAATAACCTCATATAGGCCTATTTGCATCGGTGTTTTTATTGATAAGTTCTTACTGGGGAAAGAATCAATAAGAACCATTAAAGCTGTGTTCCAGTTCGTCGTTGCCTAGAAGCTCTGTACCTCTTGTGTCTAATAGGCCCTTCAGCTAAGTACCTTATAGCCGCCGGCCCGGAAAAAGATTCGCCCAGTAAGACATTCGGAATCTCGTTCATAATCTACGACTGTCATGGGAAGATTTTAAAAGAAGGAGGAACGAGAGCTCTCATATTGTTTTCAGTACCCAAATAGTTCGCCCCTCATCTCTTCTTTCGGGAGTTTGCTGGCGTTTCTCTTACTGGGTCGGAGAGCAGTCGGGTCGCCTCCACTATCAATCAGGCACTGGAGGCTAAGTCAGTTTTAGTAGCTAGCAACTTTCTAACGTCATTTCTCGTTGCGACAGGAACGCATCCTCAGAAAAAAGAACAACAACTTCAACAAGCCAACGCACAACCAAAGATGCCCGCTATTCGACACTCGTCCAAACGAAAACCGCCGCCTGATGGCTTTGAGGATATCGAGAATGACTTACTCATCTTTTCCAACAAGATGAAGGATGCCCAGAACAAGCCGCCGCCATCAGGTCCTAGGCACCAAGCGCAGTGGGAAATTTTCCAGATCTCGCATCAACGAAGCCGCTACGTATATGAGCTATACTACGAGAAGGAGGCGATCAGCAAGAAGCTGTACGATTGGTTGCTGAAAAACGGCTACGCGGACGCGATGTTGATTGCGAAGTGGAAGAAACAAGGATATGAAAAGGTCAGTGTCCCAACCGCCGTTTGTATTGTGAGGCACACTTGCTGACCCTGCCTAGCTATGCTGTCTGCGCTGCATCCAGACAAAGGAGACAAATTTCAACAGCACATGCATCTGTCGTGTTCCACGGGCTGAGATCAAGGGTGACGAAGACATTGAGTGCGTCAGCTGCGGTTGCAGAGGCTGCGCATCAAGCGACTAGGCACGACAAGTGCGAACATGAATGCGATCTAGATAGAGGAAACACCTGCAAGTTCAAAGGAAGAGACGGCGTTGGGCGTATCAATAATTCATCAACACGCAACGATAACGATTCGAGGCAAAAGCGATATATATCGACGCGATTGAGGTAGAAAATCCTTTTATTGGCCGCATCATGTCTTGACCAAAAGTGTGCTGATATTCCTACCCAGTCTGAAACACCATCTTTGCTTCATCTTTTGGAAAAGCCAGCTCTTCCGCGTCCAAACCGGACACTCGGTGGGACAAAGGATAGTGACGACATGGCACCTGTCAGATCTGCCATTTCTGTGTCGGCTGGCTTGTGCTTTTCCTGCTTGTTTTCCACGATCTTCACCGCTGGTGACTTTGGTGACCCTTTTGATTTGTCCTCCGGCTGTGAAGAGACGTTCTCGCCCTCCATGAGACTGGCGCGACGTCTAGAGTTCTTGATAGCTTGCGAGTTGGTCGATGATCGGCGGCGATGATGACTGCCATCATTTAGCAGGGACCGCCTACCGTCAATACCGTCTCTGGTGACGGCAAAGAAGAAGTTCTTCGGATACATGTGCTTGTCGATGAGATGCATACGCCTCTTCTGGTGTGTCATGCACTTACGCTCACATCCCTCGACAAAGCACGAGTACTGGAGCGCAAGGGGTCAGTTGCAGACTCGTAGCGGTCGATGGAAAGCCAGGGTATAGGACTTACAGTATGCTCGCCTTGTTCCCGCTTCACAATCACTAAAGGGTCGTGGTATTCTTCAATGTGGACGTTGAGCAGATGTTCGCTGGGGAAGTTCTTGTGGCATTCAAGACACCTATTAGTATGGGACTTGTTGTAATGAACCTCGTATTCGTCGTAGGATCTAAAGGCCAGAGGCTCTCTGTGTGGAGGCAAGTTGCATCTCATGGCTATGGTATCCTCTTCGTCGTCGATGGCCGATTCAAGCTGAGTCACTTTCGACACTGGACGTAGGGACGGTTCCGGGGTTGTCTGTTCAGAATCGGAATCTAACTCTTTTTCGAGCTCTCGTGAGCGCTTCATCCTTTTGCTGTGAGCTTGATTGGAGAGGTAGAATTACTTGAGAGCAATGTCCAGACGATGCAAAGCGATGAGTACAGGGTAGTGAGTCTTTAGGGAGCTGTTGTAGATTGTCGAGACGAACTGGCAAAGTGCCTATATCCTCGCTAGGCGTAGGGAAAGCCAACGTGTCAGGTATAGATCCAGGTAAACATGGACGGGTTTTATGTGATGGGACTGCCAGACGTTGTGATATATCCAAAAGGTCCTATATTGGAGGTAAGTAGAAGCTCATCCAGTCCATGATACCTATGGATGTGGTGGGGGTCTACCCTGTCAGGCGCTAAACCAGTTAATGTACTCCGTACTGGCTGGTGATGAGGGGCAGCTTTTGCAGTAAATACGGAGTAAGTACTGTAGGCCCTGACAATCCAGTTGGGAGCCGGCACTGGGAGCACGGGCCATTCTTCAGTTTGTATCTACTAACCTATAGTAAAATATATTGAATCATCATGAACGCAGGCAAACAAGGCAGACAGGCCAACATATTGCCTGGGCTTGTATTAATTAGTACCCAGAAAGCAACATTGATATTGAAATATGCCAAATGGTCAATGTCTATGACAGTAAGATCTGGAGATCTGATATTGATATGCAAGGGTCTAGACTTAAGTATAAGATACTTCGAGCTATGTACTAAGATTAGAACAACCTGCAGAACGCCCCCTTGTGTATGATAATTGTGCGTTTACCGTTTAAGCTTGAGGTGGGAACGTCTTTAACTACCTAAGTAAGTACCTAAAAGTAATAAGGCTAGGAGCCCGTACCTTATGGATGTATTTTCCAAGGTCCAAATGCCCCCCCGGCGAGTACAGTGAGACTCAGCACCACCACTAGGTACCTAAGGTACCTACTGGGCTTAAAATCTTGTGCCTCGGAAGTTGGAACGGAACGACCGCTGAGCCTGACCTGGCCTGAACCTAGGTTACCCTGAGGGGTTCTCGTCGGTTCATTCAATATTTCATCACTCTGAGGTGTCACAGTGATACTTTTCTCTTTTCTCCCTCCTCTTTCAACTCACGTTCACCAAAGTTACGCTTGGCTCTGCAGCGCAATTAACAATAGACCTGCGGTATAACTCGGGGTCGATTATTATTGCGCGTGTTTACTTTGCCTTATTTTACTTTACTTTGCCGTATACTTTACTTTACTTTACCCTTCCATCTCCTCTACTTAACCCGCCCCTCCCTCCATCTCTTCACCAATGTGTGTCTTCTCGGCCAACGATTCCATTTTCGCGAACCGAGTCTGGTGCCAGTGTCAGTGCCAAACCTCAATCTCAACCCGACGACCCGATCTGCGAATGAGTTATGGACCGAAAGTCTTTCCATGATCCTATACCAGAGAAAGCATGAATGAAACGATTGTCAGTTCGATACCGACGCTCTAGAATTGTGCCGCGACGCCTTTCGTCCTGCCCTTTACCCCTGCGCATCCGTGTCCGCCTGCGTCAACCTCGAGTTCATATACTTTACGTCCCGATCCTACCGACTTCGCGATCATGGAACCCGAGACTGCGACGTCGAACGTCCAGGCTGCAAAGCCGGAGCATGCGGATCTTTCTGGTAAGGCCAGACAAACGTGGCGGTAAGTTGAATATCCTCACCCACGACAAGATACTTGTGAAAGAGCCATGTATTCATTGATTTGCCTCGTGTGATCATACCCCGCCAAAATAAAAATAAGAACCAACACACCAAAAACCAAAATAAGATCGAAAACACCATGATTTGATCGGCTTGCGCACACCACATATCGATTCCTTGCTCATACCCAGTTAACACTCAGGAGCTGACATCTTCTAGCTCAGCATTCAAACTGCGAAGGCAACTGACAAAACACATGGAAAAGCTTCCAAAAGATAACAACTCTGGTGTTGACATCTCCCAGTTCGAGGCGATGGATACGGTTCTGGATAAGTGAGGAAGTTCGCATGCGGCTTGCTGCGCTCATGAAGCTAATTCATATAACCCCACAAAATAGATTCCGCCTTGCCTGTGTGCAGACCATCTATCTCGACTTCGAGTATGCTGTCGCCGAGCGTACCGACCAAAACATGTGGTTGGTGCATACTAGTATCAACAACGAATATCGAAAAGCCCTGGTTCGCCTCCGACACCTGGCGCAAAACTCGGACAAGCAAAAGACCGACAAGACGGCCAACGAAAAGCGCATTGGCGACAAGGACAAGAACAAGGGGGAGAAACAAACCACCCCAAAGCAAAAGGGTGACAAGCGCAATGTGGAGCGACGGAAGTTTGGGGACAAGTATCTGGGCTTTCTACACGTTGCTCAGGAGTTCTACAAGGGTTATGTCCAGCGCCTCTCTGCACGATACGACATCCCCGAATTGAAGCGCATTGCTCAAGGCGTCGAGGTGGACGGATCCCCCAGTAGCGATCTTATCAGTCCCGTACCCGATTCGATCTATCCGCTGGTCATCAATTCATGCCACTTCACTCTCATTTGTCTCGGCGACCTGGCGCGTTATCAGGTTCAGTCAGGCCTGAAGAAGTCGAGCTATAAGGTTGCACTGGCCTATTACAGTCTTGCTCACGATCTGAAACCCGATTCCGGTTTCCCGTTCCACCAGATGGGCATGATAAGCCTCGAGGAAGGCAAAGATTTAGATATCCTTTACTACTTTTACCGGAGCATCGCAACCGCTGATCCTCATCCCAACGTGAAGCAGAATCTTGAGTCCAAGTTCAAGAGCTATTTTCAGCCGGATAAGAACCCGCCTAAGAAGCAAGCACGTGGACCAAGCGATGCATTCGTCACCTGGTTTACTAAACTTCATGCTTCCTACTATAGGGATGAGACCATGGCAGGCAGCGGGGAACTTGAAAGGGAAGTCCTTCATCGGCTTGATATGGCTTCCAAGAACCCTGACTATTCCGAGGTTCTGTTCAGGATGTCCCTGATCAACATGTCGAGCTACTTCATCGCCACTCAGAAATATACCGGTAGGTCTGCTAGTCATAAAATGCTTATTGTTATTTCTAATACAAAACAGAGGCACAAACACAGGCAGCTTCACGTTTTTGTCATCATACTTTGCGCATCAATGCTCAATTCATTCTTGCCTTCTGCTCGGCACTCACCTCTGAGCTCACCAATATTGTCGGCCGCGAGAACCCTGCTTCCGAGGACCCGGCAACAGCCAAATCATCCCCTGTGATCGAGGCGATTCTACCTCTGCTTCGTATATATGGTATGTGGCTGGCTGCACGTCGCCAGGAAATATTCGCGGCTGGAAAAGCTCTCGGCACCGTACTGCCAGATATGATGAAGGCTATTTCAAAGGTCCTCTCATTACTGTGCAACGAGACATATACCCAGGAAAACCTGGCCTCATGCCCATACCTTCTCGCGGAGGATGTCCAGACCCAAGGTCTGCTTCCCCTTGCCCCGGATCAGGTTCCGCAAGCTTGCCGATCCTACTTTTCTGAGAGCGGTGGCTTGAAGCCAAGACTGCTATCCCCAGAGAGACGACTCGACACTTTCCAGGAAACACTGGCAAGAATCTTGGACATACTGCGATGCGCCTACTTCCTGGCCGAGGACGACTTGTGCCCTCTTGCCGCCCATGTCTCCGAGAAAGGCCTTGCTTTTGAGTATAAGGAAAAGCCTACCGCAAACGAAGATACTTCTCAGCCGATGTCTATTGTGAGTTCTCCTACACGGGAATCCCAGAGTAACATCAAGACCGCCAGTCGACATCGCACCACTTCGGACAACACGCAAACAGGGAATCGACTTGCGTCCAAGGCGGACGCGAGTAGGGCTTTTGTTGCATCTATCGAGACACAGCCTCCCCATGAGCAGTCTGTACCTGACGATGCTGATAACACTGTTATCAACATGCTTGCTCCTTTCCTAAGGCCTCCTACCCCTGAACAGGCACAGTCAGGTTTCCGCTCCACTGATGAGAGCTCATACGGAATGCATAGCACAACTGCGAACGAGGTCTTTGGAATGCTTCAGGCCAGCCCTGCCACAGGCTCCATGCCCTCTGGCAAGTTTGAACCTCTTCCCTGGGACTGGGTATACACCCCGACACCCCATAAGGGTAACGATACCTCGGTCTCATACAAGGATGCTTTCGAAGGCCCTATTAGTCCCAACTTTTCTATAAGGAAAACGTCACGAACCGTCAGCGCATTTGACGACCCTTTCACCAACTCCACCCCTCAGCTACCAACCATGCTAACTCCCCGAGCTGGCAGTGGCATGATGGCCAGTCCTCGTGTTAGCTCAGCTGCCGAAGAGGCCCATCGCAACAACTTGCTTCAAACTTTCGGTAGCTCCGCCCCTCGTGCTTCGGTGTCCAGCCAATGGGGCCATGACCACGACCGCACGACCGTCGAGGCAGCACCTCTATCCTATGGTCACCATGGCTACGCTACGTCTTCCTCTTTGTCTGCGTTCTCACATCCAAGCAGTTTGTATCAAGGCACACCTGCTAATGGGGCTACTTTCGGCATGCCGACTGGAGTTGGCTATATGGACACGAGCCGCTACGATCGCAATCACATTCAGGATCCTGCACCAACCTCGTCGGGCCGACGTTTTCAGATGGATGAAACGACATCCAGCTATGATGCTGCCATCTTGCAGGCTGCCTTTTATGGCAATAAGTAAAAGCATAGGTTATTCTTGTGTCTTTTAGTACACGGCCGTGGAAATCGGGATATTCAAATCTGCCCAGCTTTTCGTCGACTCTTGCGCTTTCAAAAACGTCTTGTTCCTGGTCTAGACTACTCGGGGCGGAGCATGATTGATTGCATGGCCGACGATTCGCTATGAAGCACCTGCACATGTCCTAGCATGGAGTACTGGTATTTTGGAGCCGGCCAGCTTTCGAAGACATTGACGGCATAATGGATCAGTTCAACAGGTGCAGTACGCTGGCCTATCTCAGCTGCTCCATGTTTTCGGACCTCGTGCGATAGCTGATGAGTTTGTTCGCCAACCGGGTCAGACTTGGTCAGTATTCATCCAGTCTGACGGTATAGACACCATTCGTTGGTGCAAGATCTTGGGTTTTAAAGCAAGAAGTCATTCATTTTATATTCACTCAGATAATATGCTTGCCAAATACTCGATATCGTGGAGGATACCATGCCGCTCAATGCGCTTGGGAGCCCTTAGTTTGGGGTATATTCTCCCTTTAGATGCAAACGCCGTTGTTGAAACCGTTTCCCTTTTCCCCAGCAACGCCGAACCACATTCAATGATCCAAGAAGGATGTGTAATATGAGTTGTTAATAGATTTAAGCAGCCTGGTAGGTTTGCTTGGGGAAGGGGTATCTGCACGAGAGTTAGTTCAGGTTTTGTTATCATGTTACTGGGATTGGTGCCCTGGCCAAGGAGCTATGCTGTTGATAGGAAAGATAGTAGAGGAATGAAGCAGTAAATTTTGTGAACATAAATTGTCAGGAATGGTGCATTTGGGTGAACTTACGAAGGTCCAAGCTCCTGGATGCTCAAACGAGCGAGCCACTGGCCCATGTCAATGCTGGTTTCGAGGGGCTTGTTCTGGAGGATACCAGCCAGGAGACCACCAGCAAAGGCGTCACCAGCACCGTTGGTGTCGTTGATCTTCTCCTTCTCGATGGCGTGAACGGGGAACTCCTTAATATCGTCCTCACCCTGGATAGCAACCAGAGTAGGGTCGGTACCCTGAGTGACAATGGCAATTCGCTTTCTCTTGGTGTTCTCCTTGGGAAGGTTGGCGAGGTGCTTGACAACATCCTTGGGCTCCTTGCTGGGGAGGTCATGGGATTCGGCATAGGCGGCGGCCTCGGTCTCGTTGCCGATGATGTAGTCCCAGTAAGGGGCGCTGGCATCAACAACCTCCTTGAAGAATTGAGGGATGAAAGGAGCAGAAAGGGAGAGAACAAAAGGCTTATTGTGCTCAGCAGCCTGCTTGGCGAGCTCCATAATGGCAGGAGGACAGACTGACATGGGTTAGCATTATCATAGTGTTTGGGGGTTTGTGACCGGGCTCGTACCAGTGAAGTGGAAACCACCGACGTAGTAGACCTCAGCGTTCTCAACGAGCTTCCAGATTTCAGGCTTCTTCAAGTGATCGAGGTCGTAGTGGTTAGCAGCGCCAAGATCCGTGCACAAGCTTCGGTTGTGGCCGGTAATGATAGCACCACATCGGCCAGTCTTCTCCTTGGGGTCGACACGGTATTCAACGCGGAGACCAGCGGCCTTGACAGCATCGTGAAGGATAGCAGCATATTTGTCATCACCAGCGCCACCGAGGTAGACGACACTGTTAGGAGGGAGGATGTACTGAGCACCTCGGGCACTGTTTTGTGCAGCGCCTCCAGCAATCAGCTTGGCATCGTAGTTGTTTAGGAGGTCTTCGTAGAGAGGGATATGCTTCTCCTCTGCGAGGATGGCGTCGTTAGGCTTGAGGCCATACTTGTCAAGAAGGGCCTGGTCACCCTTGGCCTGGATGTCTGCATAGGACAAAAAGTGCCTGTCAGCAAACGTTCGATTACATTGGAAGGGCACTGAGAGTTATTTCTCCTGCATATGGTGTAATTGAAGAGTAACTGACCGAGGAGAGGGTTCTCGAGACAGAGAAGGGAGTATTCCTTAACGGCAGACATGGTGCTTGACTGTTTTGTTTGGGAAGAGAAACGATGAGATACAGATGAGGATAGAAAAGTAGATGAAGCTTCGGAGGGGAAGAGTTTGAGGTGAATGGAGGGGTCAAGCGTCCTGGTCTTGGTCTTGGTGGGGTAAAAACGTGGGGCGTGGCCTTTCGGCAACCGAAAAGGAGCGAAGCTGGAGAAGTTGCGAGTACACGTGCGGCCGCAGCTGGGAAGGAGGGAAGGAATTTCAAGTCGAAGAGTCGAAGAAGATGGTCTCGCCAACATTTCTATGTTTGATTACCTACTAACTTACTTGAATCGCAGCTTCGAGGCTGGAAGGTTCAAATGACGAGAGAGTTTGTATGTATGGTCAAAGTTAGGTACAAGTTTCATGATCGACGGACGGGTGGCCAGGGCTCTCTGCTTAATATAAATGGATTCAATCAGCCATCATACGATCCAGATCTGGTTACCTCATCACAATCCGCATCATGATCCGGTGAACTCGCCGATACCTTGGTTATTACCAAAAGAACCCTACGCGATAATCATCAATTAACCTTCACTACTCGGAATTGTTCATGCGAAGGCCACAAAACATTCCGATGAGCGATCTAATTAATGTCAAGAAGCTGAGCATACAATAGTATATCACTTGCATAATAAAAACGCGTGGTGTGCATGATTGGACATTATTTTAACCAAGCATGCTTCTTCTCTCATGGAAGCCTTTTTTCGGTATTCGTGGTATCTCACTTCTTCGCTCACATCTTTCACAGAGAAACGGCCTTCAGATTTTTTTGCGCCAAATGCCATAGTACTTGCCCTCTGAGCTACCAGCCATCTGCTCTCGGCAGTACCTTCAATAGATGCAAGCAAGCCAGTAAACACCATCCCAATGAGACCATGAACCCAGCCACCACTTTACTCCTTTGTCTTCTGGGTACCACGGAGGAGACCCGTCCTTCTGGCGGCAATAAGACCGGCCTTTTGACCCTGGGCGGCGTATCGGGAGATGGTAGAAGCCTTACCAATATGTTGATGGTTACCCTGTGTCCATTGTCAGCTCTTCTGTTTCCACCACATAAATTCTGAGAATACATACACCACCGTGAGGATGGTCGACGGGGTTCATGGCAACACCACGAGTCTTGGGCCAGCTGTTGCGCTTGACGGCGAACTTGTGCTTGGCACGAGAAGCCTCTGCGAGACTTGTCAGTATTCCGATACCTCATTTCATTATCACCCGAGAAAACATACTGAGGAGAGGCTTGTCAGTTCGGCCACCGCCAGCGACGATTCCGATCATTCCTCGAGAGCCGGAGTGGACGACCTTCTTGGCACCGGAGGGAAGCTTGATGCGGGTCTTGCCCTCATCAGGGTTGTGGCCGACAATGGTGATGTAGTTGCCGGAAGTGCGGCCGAGAGTGCCACGGTCACCAATCTTCTCCTCGACGTTGGAGACGACGGTACCCTCAGGCATCTCACCGAGGGGGAGGACGTTGCCAACGGTGAGAGCAGCCTTCTTTCCGGCGTAGATGAACTGGCCAGTGTACATGCCCTCGTTGGCGATGAAGGTCTCGGTGACCTGCTTGAATCGGTAGGGATGGCGGAAGACAACCTTGGCGAGAGGGGCACCACGACCTGCACAGACAATCATCGTTAGTTGCCGTTCCTGCATCATTGAATTTGTACACAATTGTGCAATTTCCATCAAAAAATCGAAAAAATCGCGGGGAGCTAATCGTTCGGGAACTTGCCAGCATCGTGGACGATCTCTCGGACTACACCTCGAAGGTAGCCATGGCGCTCGGCATAGTCGAGGTTGCGGAACTTGGCAGGAGCCTTGTTCAGGCGTGTGTTGGCCGCTAACAGGCGTCAGTATCTTGATGTTTTTCGATATCGTGGACAAGGCTCGTTCGGTACTGACTGAAGATGGATCCACGACCCTTACGCTGGTTGCGAATAACTCTACCCATGGCGGCTCTTCTTCACGGTGTGAAAAGAAAGGGTAGTCTGTGAAGCTGCGGAAGATCGTGGGCGAGGAAGAAGGGAAAGGGAGGGGATATTTACCTGGCGATGGCCGCTTGGTGTGTTGTTGGAAACGCTCGCGCTACTAATTTTGTGCGTCGTTCTTTCTCAGTGGATCTAATCACGTGATAGGGCTCGATCGCTCTTTCCAATTTTCAGTTCCAATTCAAATGTGGAGTCCTCCCTGTTTAATGGAATGGAACGGGCAGGCATACCAGTGTACCTAGGTACCTACCTCAGCCCCATAAATTATCAAGTGTCTGTCATTGGATGTTGGCGCGACGCGTGCTTAACCAATCGACCTTTCACCTCTCGACATCGCTCAAACTGAGCTGAGGTCATCACCAGTGATCATCACCACGACAGCACAATCATGACCTGGTTCATGCTTGAATCTCAGCAATATCTCGTCTGCTCAAGGGTGCTAGATTACACCACGTCGCTTTCACCACATATGCTTTTTCGTCGGTATCGTTGATGCTGTTCTGAATAGCCCGTTATCAATCTTGCGTTTCCTGCCGTTTGCGTATATACCACGCGCGGGCTTTTATGTTGCGTTGCGGTATGCTAAGCGGGGCGATACACTTTGATGTTGAGGTGGTTGAAGTCGACCAAGCGGTTGATCCATGGTGAGCGACAAGGGGAGGACGGGGCGTTCAAAGTGGAATATCCCTAAGTGGATGCCCTCTGTGTTACGTCTTTGGACATCGCGACGACTTCTGCGATATGTTTCTAGTGGGACATGCTCATTCTTGGCCTGTTCTGACGGACAACCCTTCGTCTCTGAGACAGACCTTGAGCGTGGCGGGAAATTGTGCTATCTAATGCTACATGGCGGTGAGAGCAGATGCTGATTCTCGATATTCGGGTTTCTCACTCACGACTATGCGACTCATTCTTGAAATATGGCTCCGGCGACCCATGCCAGAAAAGTTTTTGGCAATGCGGCTGGCACTGCTCGAGGACAAAGACCATCGGGGGTTGATTGGGTGCCGAAGTTCGGCCAGGGTGCTTGTTTGAAGATCATACAGCCAAACTTGGCCAAGATGACGAAGAAGTGAAGACTCTCCAGTTCGTCTTGGCCCAACGCGAGAGTCAATCTACTTATGCGGAAACTAAACCGCAGAGAGAAGGGACGGGAGTTGTGTACTGGTGTTATACTACCAAACACCACATTTGTTGGCAATAATCTCATCATGACATTGGAACGGAGATCTTGGTCCAGTGCCCCAGAAGCTTCGTATGGGGAGGGTGCAAGAGGCGGTCACTGTCACGAGGGTGCAATAGCCTGGGTTGCAAAGAGCTCTCAGCTGAGGGAACAACAAAGGATGTTTTTTACATTGTTTCTATTGTGAGCTTGATTGTTTAGATAGTCAATTGATATTTGTCTAGCCTATCAGGACTCACCAACCTAATCTGCGGCTCTTCGACCAGGCTAGTGGGTGCTTGTTCTGTGTCAGAGCCCAAGTTACGTCGTTCCTCCTTCTCCCCACACTCATCTCCATCTCCATGTCAACCTCACATCAACAAACCACACAAAAAATGTCGGCCGAAGACGACTCCTCCGACCTCTCTTCGCTCTCTTCGTTGTCACCTGCGCCTTCTGATATTGAGCTGGACGAGCCAGCCCAAGAGCCAGTCGCCAAGCCCAAAAAGGGTATCCAGAAATACTTCTCCAAGGCTACAGACAAACCAGCCAAGGAGGCTTCGCCGCCACCGCGAAAACGCTCACCGTCGCCCCCTCATGAATATGTATTGGCAGATAATCCAGACATCGCAGTATGTGCTCTACTGCTGTGCCCAGCTTTCTTTCACAATTTTCTCTTTTGCCGTTCAGCGCGTGTCGCAGCTGTTGCGACGCGCTGCCGTCGCGCATTGGGTTTTAAGAGTACAGGCTAACAACTACAGTTCATTGTGATGTTCAGAAGCCGATTCAATGACGCATTTCCTAAATCGCTTGCCCATTTTGGCCCACAAGAACTCGAACGTGACATTATCGAACCCATCCCTGGCGATCGAGCAGAACATTTCCTTTGCGCGTTGCTGGGGTTACTATTGAATCGCAAGCAAGATGTCAAGTATGGCAGGACCCTATGTCGCAAGAAACAATGCGCTAATTGAGAATTAGGCCTGGCCATTACGGTCGCGCTTTGGAGGATGCTGTCAGTACTCACAAGAACCAATGGGCACCTGCTTGGGAGGACAAGAGCCCTTTGTCTGGCGGCGCGACGTTCGCCTTGATGAACCCTACGCAACGAGTGCGTATAGGCAAATCAACCCTCGAGACTGTCCCTGGTGCTAACATTAATGAAGCTTACACTACTGCGATATCTGATTCTTTGGACTCTTTCGTCCTCCGACACCGTCAAAGGACTTATCAATCAATCATACAAGCAAAACCGCCACGAAGATGATACGAACCAGCCTAGATCGGTACAGCCTTGGGGATCTGATGGAGACAAGCGCCGCTATTTTCTGATTGAAGGACAAGACGACACTGCCTTCCGCGTTTACAGAGAGAGCAACCCTGCTGGGGCCAACAGAACATGGTGGAGCGTTGCGGGCACCATCGAAGAGCTCAAGACTCTTGCTGAGAAACTCCAGGTTAAGGATGGCGGACCAAAGGCTACAAAGTTAGCTCAGAAAATGTTCTCTGCGGTTCCCCGATTCGAAGCCGGCGAAGATGTTAGTTATAGCGCCCTGGCTCTGGCACCAAGAATGGGTTCTGCCACAGCTCTCAACTCGACTACAGCACTGACACTTTATAGAAACGGAAGCGCCGTGATTACCGCCAGGCGCGCAAGGAACAGTTCAAGAGACCGGAGCCTGGGTTTTCTCTTTATGAGGGTCGAACTCGAGGCAAAAAGATGAAGTATACGTACTCCGACGATGAAGACATCTTCACTACCGACTCGACAACTCGACGATCTACTCGCAACACTGGAACTCACACACCCGTAGAGACTGGCCCTGTCACTACTGCTAGTGGCCGGCAGATCAAGGCACCAACACGGCTGAACCCCACAACTGGAAGCAGTGCGCCAGGCAGTGTACAGGGAGACACGTCCGAAGTTGACAGAGAGCAATCCGTTGGTCCAACGGGACGGCCTCGCCGATCGGCAGCAGTGAACCACGGCACAACCGGCTGGGCCGAGAACAACAAGGGGCCCCGGCACAACGCCTCTGATGATTCTGACGATGAGAGCGAGGCCGATTTCGGGGATGACGAGGAAGATGTTGATGAGCATGTGCCTGAGGAACCAGAAGACGAAGACGACTCTGACGAAGATGAAGCTATGATGGACGATGACCTGGAAGAGAAAAGCCGAAGTCTGGTTGTAAAGCTTTCAGTAACACCACCAAAGTTACGGAACGTCCTGGGACCCAACTCGCAAGCCGGAAACAAACTACCAACGCCAAGCTCTGATAAGGGAGGTGAGGAGCATCGACTGGGAGAATCGCCTCTTGTTGAGATGCAAGACGCCCCGGAAGCTACATCCAGCAAGGAAGCACAGGCCGCAGCCCAGCAATCTCCCACTCTAAACGCCAACTTTACTGAACGCAACAACGCAAGCCCAGCAGCCCTACATGCGACGTCTCTGGCTTTTAGATGGAGCCCAGAAAAGACGCATGCGCAACCTGT
Source organism: Fusarium xylarioides (assembly GCA_013183765.1). Taxonomy (NCBI): domain Eukaryota; kingdom Fungi; phylum Ascomycota; class Sordariomycetes; order Hypocreales; family Nectriaceae; genus Fusarium; species Fusarium xylarioides. The sequence continues at coordinate 52,899 of SRZU01000183.1, forward strand.
TCCCCGGCCTCTCGATGTTGGGGCAAATCACGAGTAAGGGCTGGTCATTTGACACTACGTTTTTGTTGGAGTTGGGGAGCCAAAGGGTTTATATGCAGAAAGCCGGCGACGCAAAAGGTTATCGATATGGCGGAATGGAAATACAGTATTAGAAGAAGCAAGGTATTTATGGCATCGAACTTGCGTGCCCATAAATAGGGTCCTCAGAAGGTTTAAAGTGAAGCCCAATGGACAACAGTATCTTGATCTAGTGAGGGGTTGAGATGGGCAAATATGTCAGCATAGCGAGGCATATTAGTTATTATACCAATGTCAAGCTATATAGGACCGTATTGCTATCTGATTCTTTCATGAAGGCAGATGTCACTGAGAGTGGTGCATTCAGGAACGTTGAAACAGGCGAAGTGTGACATAGTTAATGGTCAAGGACCGGACTCTCAGAACCAGAAGTCGGTAGGTAGTTATGAGGAGACTTTGTCATCCCACCTACCGACTAAGAAGTCCATGTTCAGGGTTTTCGAAGTGGCAGAAGCCCATACTGAGTGAAAGGCTTTGATAGGCGCTCCGGGCTTGCTTCTCAGACGTTACACAATGATTTGTCGTCATCTTTAACTTAGTAAATCATACATGGCAATGCCATCGGCGTCCTGAGTATCGCGTGTAGTCTTTTCATCTCCCGATCTTGTCAACCTCTCTTAGGATGGGTAGGTATCTTCCCTAGCATAACAAGTTAGCTTGAACGAAACATGACCATGTGTTCAGTGACCTACAATTGTTGACTCCCCACCACCAGCGCCGTACTCGCGCACCTAATGTGTTGCCGTGCAATCGAGCATTTCTGTTCCAATGTTGCCAGCCACAGAGAAAGAGGTTGTACACTAAGCCTTGGGTTAAGGGCATGATGATCTGGCACCGTGTTAGCACCCAGAATCCGTGATACTCTTCATACACATGCCTGATCCCTCGTTGTAATCAACGCCACCTTCCACCATGTATCCGCATTGGAGATACTTCGAAGATAGCTCTGCTCGAAGCGCAGATCTGGCAGAGGAGGTAGGTGGGAATGTCTGGGCGCCGGTCGGAGAACGCTATAGGGGATGTCCTCTTCATCCTCGTCGTTGTCGTCAATTCCATCGTCGTGCTCGTGCTTGACGTGCTCTAGGATCACAGGCTGTCTTCTCTCGGCTGCTGTGGGCGGGTTGGTATCAAGAGCAGGATCTGGATGGCGTTCGATGCTTGCAGCCTGGATAGTGGCGGCAAGCTCTGTGGGAGCTGAATCCATCTTTGGTGTACGTAGTTCCGGCTGGAACTATGATTCGAGTCTGGTATTTCCAAGATGTCCCGCCTTGCTGTCGCTAAAGGGATGATAGACAACTTGTTGATGAGTGTGGTGTTTGATCGCCAAACGTATCGTAAGGTTGGTACATAGGTACACAGGTAGTGGAGGAAAGGTTAGGTACCTAGGTACCTAGGTTGGTGATTGGCGTCGCATGGATCGATGGCGGAACGTTGCTGCTTAGCGTGTGGAGATGGTGGAGAATGATCGAGATCCAATGACATTGTCCAAATGAGAAGCTCAAGACGGATTGGACATCAGGCATTGATTACTAACCTGCTAACCTAGGGTACCTTAGGTACCCAGCAGTTCTACCTAGTACTCACAGCTCCTGTGATTGAGCTACAGCAACGGCTACATCTTCAACTTAAGAATGAACCAGTAGGCCTTAGACATACAGCCTAACTTAGGTATCTATTTAGGTAGATAGAGTCACACAGAAGAAAGCCAATTCAATTTCTGGAACAATCTGCGTGGACTTGAACTAATAAATCTGACATGTATTAATAACTCTTTGGTACTATTAGTCCATCGGTGCAGGCCCGCCTCACAGACGTATGTAGCATTCGACTTATACATCTCTCTTGGGACTCAAGTTTATTTTATACAGGCTACCTTATCTACCTAAGTAGGTAGTTTGATGATCTGGAAAAGCTTGAACGCAAGGACTTCCTGAGGCTTGTACTAGCTAGCCCTGCAAGGCCTGCGACCGATTTTGGACTCTTGACACCTGCCCATCAATTGATCAGTAGGTAGGCAAAATTGCAAGAAGGTCTAGTATGAGTGATGGGGAATCATGATCAGTGCAACGTTGGTTGCTGGCCTTTATGCAATCAGAGTTAAATCTTTATCACAGTAGAAGAGACCTGAACCAATTGGAATTATACAAGGTAAACCTGCTTCTCAACCGAAGAGATGATGCAGTGTGACATGTAGACCAGTGACTTTAAGGCTGTCAGCATACCTAGACTACCTAGACGTACATACATATAGGTAGTCTACTGTACGTGTGCGGGACATGGTGTAAAACAAGGATAGGGCTGAAGGTTGGTTAAACGTAATGATCGGCACCAGGCCCATCATAGCCTGTAATCAAATAACCCTTTCTTTATTGTCATTCAACCTGTGACGACCATGAAGTTAATCCTGTTCAAAACCATAACGATAGTATTTGGCTCTGAAGATGAGCTTCTGTAATGGCGGAATCAAATGTGACATTCCAGCCGAGCATGTGGTGGATGCTGATATGAATGGAATTGGTGTAAGTCCATTCACCTTGATTCGCATCCGTTCCTTTGCTCACAACATATACTATGTAGGTTGTATTGTCCTTTGTCATCACAGCTGCAATCTCGGTCATTGTGGCCGTCATGGCTGTTCTCAAACGCGGCATACCCAAGCAGCAGTATATGCGAGTCGATGAGAAGGTCCTCCAGTGGATCGGGGTCAGGAAACCTGCCCATGAGTCCCCTAGTAATCTTGGCTATCAGTCCCTTTTACTCGCATTGAGTGACCAGATGTTGGCCGTTGGGCTGTGCTATCTCATCGCCATGTATGCACAAGTCTGCAAAGTATCGCTCTATTCCTTTTATATCGGCGCCCAGCTAGGCTATTTATCATCCACCGTTCACTTATGCACGCTGTTAGTGTTGAAGTCGTACTTCAGGAGACATCCAAAGCAAGCCCTCTTGCGTGGTGGCTTGATGATGTTGTTCCTAGGGCTCCTCCTGGCAACACTGATTCTAGAGTTCATTACACTATCCGAGCCGCGCGACAGGCTATTTCTTTGCGGCCTTCAATATCCAGTATTGCCTCGTCTAGAATCAACGGGTGTCAGATGCTTCTCAATTGCTGTGATGCTGGCCTTTGTCTACTGGAACGCTTTCCGATCGATCAAACTGGACAACTCTCTGAGATACGAACCCGAGAACAACACTTCCAAGAACACGATCCTACGATGGATATATTCGGGATGTCAGAGAGAGGTGGACTTTCAGAAGTACTTGAAACACAAGGAAAAAGATAAGCGCCAGCGGAATCGAAAGAAGGCGGCAATACTGGAGCAGAGTCCTGAGTTTTGGAAAGCCTTCACCATGGTGACACCGCTTATAGTGGCCGAGATGGCTGCCTCAGTTCTGTTTGAGTTGCTGGTCGCCATCTTCTCCTTTTCAATTGCCCTGTACACACTGGTCATTGGTGTTTTCTATCAAGGTGCCGAGGTCAAGCCACTATTGGCCGCGAGCTTTGGGCAGATTATGCCTATGCTTCTTCTGATCGTTATTGCTCTGACAGCAGTCGAGGTTGGCAGTGAGTCTGTCACACAGAACATGGAATTTGAGACATTTACTGAAATATCCTACAGCAATCAAAAACTTCCGAAGGATTGAGATCGAGGTCGAAATTAAAAAGCATCCCGCCTTATTGCACGATACCACGAGGGGCGGACTTGGACCAGGGAGGAACGGCGTGCTCTCGAGCCGGGCACAGTCGTTCAACTTGCAGAACAGCATGATGGGTGTCACAGAGGAATTTTCATTGCAACCCCCCCGTAAAACCTATGAGACCTCATTATTACCTATGGCTGCTGCATCTCATAGTCAACCAGACCTCTCAGGCACTGTTGGCTTTGGCACAAGAGTCGACTCGTTGACCAGATGGATGACACCGAGGAGAACGACGACAACAGAATTAGAAGAGGGGCAACGGGTAAGTTGCTCTTGTTTTCTCTCCCTCTTCATATTAGGGTGCCTCATTTAAGTATTGTAGACGAACTAACACGTACCAGTCTCTACTTCATGCTACCGAGTCAACTTTGGACCTTCTTGACATTGCTCTTAGAAGCGCCAAAGGGATAACCCATGCTGCGATCTGCCTTGTTCTCTTCCTCTTGGCTGGGTATTTTGTTGCATGCTTTCTCTTCTATCAGTATGTGGTGCCAGCTACTGCAGGAGTACTCATCATAGGAGGCATATTTGACCTTCTTGGAGGCGTGCGAGGCGTCTACAGAATAAGAAGCCAAAGGCTTCAGAAGCAACCACATATATGATGCAGGCCATACACCATAATGTGTTGGCTTTTGTTTATTCATATTATTACCTGGGCTACTACCTAGGCGTAGAATTTAAACCTGCTGTGATATCATATCCTCGTTAAACGGCCAAGTTAATAAGGAAGTCAGTCATGAATCACACCGAATTACTCACTCAACGTCCATCACCATTTGCCAGCCTTAGATCTAGGCATGGGTACCGACAGGCAGCAACCCAACAGTCCATGATTCAGAAAGCCTACCTAGGTAGGTACTTAGACTAGAATGGACAGCAGTGAATATAAGGTAAGTAAGGTATGGAGGTAAGGTAAGTAATATTAGAGCCCCACTCGGGTCCCGATGATTTCAAGCAAAGTACTTCAAACTGCAGCGTCCCCGAGGGCAAAATACAAGTTACGTAGTGAAGTGCATTGACTTCAAATCAAAGTGGGTTGTGTGCTCTGTGCTCTGTGGATGTGGGTGTGTGCCTCACTAGGTCATCGCTCACTGCACGAAAAAAATCTGGCACTAACATCCAACTTTTAGGATCTTCAGGCTCCAGAGTCCAGTCCAGAATTAATAGTTCCACGACTCCAGGAGAAATTTCTACCGGAAGATACCACTCCCATACAAAGGTCTGAGCTAAGCACAGTTCAGCCGCCAAAATGAGTGACGCTCAGGCGAACGAGGCCGAGAAGAACGTGAGTCTTATTCTTATCCTCATCCCGGACCTCGAATGCCCCTCTTCTTTTCTCGTGTCGTGCGTTGCCCCGCGATCGAGAATTTAACGTCTAGGGCATCGACAAACCCCAAAGACAATGAAGACTGACGGCATCGTTCAATAGATTGAGATCTGGAAGGTCAAGAAGCTGATCAAGCGTCTTGAAGCCGCTAGAGGAAATGGAACCTCAATGATTTCCCTCATTATCCGTAAGCCGTTCTCGTGAGACAAGCCCTCCCAAGACGCCCACTAACTCGTGTGTCCTTTTAGCTCCCAAGGATCAAGTCTCTCGAGCAGCCAAGATGTTGGCTGAAGAATACGTACGGCTTCAGAGTCCTCTCGAAATTCCCCTATGACGACACTAACAACCCCTCAGGGTACCGCCTCCAACATCAAATCTCGAGTCAACAGACAGTCTGTCTTGTCCGCCATTACCTCGACCCAGCAGCGCCTCAAGCTGTACAACAAGGTACCCCCGAACGGTCTGGTCGTCTACTGTGGCGAAATCTTGACACAGGAAGGCAAGGAGCGAAAGGTCAACATCGACTTCGAGCCCTTCAAGCCCATCAACACCTCCCTCTACCTGTGCGACAACAAGTTCCACACCGAGGCTCTGGCCGAGCTGCTCGAGTCCGACCAGAAGTTTGGCTTCATCATCATGGATGGTAACGGCGCTCTGTTTGGAACCCTTAGCGGCAATACACGTGAGGTTGTCCACAAGTTCTCTGTCGATCTTCCCAAGAAGCACGGTCGTGGTGGTCAGTCCGCTCTCCGTTTCGCTCGTCTGCGAGAGGAGAAGCGTCACAACTACGTCCGAAAGGTTGCCGAGTTGGCTGTCCAGAACTTCATCACTGCCGACAAGGTCAACGTCGCTGGTCTCATTCTTGCTGGTTCCGCCGATTTCAAGAACGATCTCAACGCCTCCGACATGTTCGATGGCCGTCTTGCGACCAAGGTTATCAAGGTTGTTGATGTTTCTTATGGTGGTGAGAACGGTTTCAACCAGGCTATCGAGCTGTCTTCCGAGACTCTTGGCAATGTCAAGTTCATCCAGGAGAAGAAGCTCATCGGAAAGTACTTTGAGGAGATTAGCCAGGACACTGGCAAGGTTTGCTACGGCATTGAGGACACCCTCAAGGCCCTCGAGCTCGGTGCCGTCGAGACTTTGATTGTCTTCGAGAACCTTGAGATCACCCGCTGGGTTCTCAAAGACAGCAACGGCAGTGAGGTCATTCTTCACACCACCAAGCAACAGGAGCAGACCAACCGTGACAAGTTCCTCGACAAGGAGACTGGCCAAGAGATGGAAATTGTTTCTCAGGAATCCTTCCTGGAATGGATTGCGGAACACTACAAGGACTTTGGTACCACTCTTGAGTTTGTTTCTGACCGATCCACCGAGGGCAACCAGTTCGTCAAGGGTTTCGGTGGTATCGGCGGTCTTCTCCGCTACAAGGTCAACTTTGAGCAGCTGGCTGACTTGAGTGACGACGATGAGTACTACGACGGTGAGTTGGCATAATGTCTGGGGAATGAGAGCTCTTGATTCTAATCAGCAAACAGATTGACCAGCGGATCCCCTCGTTACCAGCGAGGGATCGACTCAAGTTCATCCGTCCATGTACAACAAAAGTGCCATGCGCCCCGAGGCGCAGAGGTCGACTGATGCCGCGCCAATGTCAATCGCCCAGCACCGCTTGGTGGAGAGGGACAGTCTCGCGCCTCTCCATTCTTCCCGCCAGGCATCGCGACCCAGTCCGCTTCGCACAATGATGACGGCTTGAGTTATGATCGACGGGAATAGAGGTACATCTCAGACCCTCCAATATTTGCACCTCAGAACCAGAATGTCAGGTCTAACGGCTGGTAGGCCCAACCATTAAAATTGAAGGATAGCGGTGGCACGGCGGCTAGGGGATCGATCTTGAGGGTCATCTCGGGTAACGCATCGTATCGCGACGTCTGGCCTGAAGATTGTTGTTATTTGAGTAGAGTCAGCGTTAGCTGGCTGCAAGGCTTGTCCCTGATCGGGCATATATAGTCATGAGCAGGCATTACACGTCGGGTCAACGAAATACTAGTCGTTTGCATGGCCATTGTTCTGAGTTCAAGTGGAATAATTTGATGTACTTCGTATCATCCAACTGAAAACAGAGGGATGAAAAGAACCTCTTCATCCGAGTGGGGTTATCCATAAATCAGGGCAACTCACATTATACTTTACGATTTTATGAAGCAAGGCTTACTAGCATTGTACTGTACCTAGGTATGATATCGTATTGTTTTAATCACCGCGTATTTGAACGATATTAGCTCCATGCCCCATTCCGGTGTTTCTGGTCGCTGTGGGGGAGGTATCCAGCATGGGTGTTCTACGTCAATACCCTTAACAAAGCTTACATGGGCAGCACCTGAGATCCAATACCTGGAAATGACCTATCAACGAACACATCTTATCAACATCATTCCATCTCATCTTCTCACCGTCATATAGTCTTCCCTTTCTCCCATCTCTGCCCTTAAGCGGGACCTCAGCTCAGTTTCAACTGGAGCTGTCGTCAGGCGCTTAAACATAATTATCTTCTTATAATGCCTGAAGACTCCCCTCCACCAGCGGCCAACCAGGCTGGCCGCGCCATCCCCGTCGGCCTCAACGAAGCAGCACTCGATTCTCCGACTTTTCGTGTAACCGCCGCAAACTTTGGCGATCAAGTCGATGCTATAGAAAAATGGCTCAACGGATATGCCCAGTCGACTTCGAAACTACTGCACGATATCCTCGCCCTCGAAGAGACGATTAATACTTTCCTCGTGAAGACGATGCCCTCAGCGGCTGACGGCGTTGTCGACAATGATTACACATTTTTGGCTTTGAAGAGGGTGGGTGATGGATGGCGTGAGTATTGGATTCAGATGATAAGCACAATGAAGAAGATGGAGGGTCTAGTCGTCGACCCTATTCGGCAGTTCATCGTTGGCGATCTCAGGAACTTCAAGGAGTGCAGGAGGGCCATGGAGCAGGCGCAGCGAACGTTTGACTCTACACTCGCTCGATACGTCAGCCAGTCAAAGACAAAGGAGCCATCAGCTCTGCGCGAAGATGCCTTTGCTGTTTTCGAGACCCGAAAGGCATACCTCAAGGCCTCGATGGATTACTGCCAGCTTGCACCGCAGCTGCGCTTTAGTATGGATAAGTTGCTTGTCAAAATATGCAGCGAGCGTTGGAGCCAGCTGCGGCGTGCCAAAGAAGCTGCAATCGACACTACGCGCTGGAATCAGGAGATGGAGCGCATTCAGGGGTGGTCGAATGAGATGGGAGCGTCCGAGATGGTCTTCAGGCGAGAGTTGCAGTCTGCCAGGAGAGAAATCGGAGAAAATGCGCTCGCAGGATTCAAGCCATCCCGTGAGCTCGAGGACTACAGCACTTCAACTGTTCCTTTCCTCGGCACTCGTGGCCCCATCACTGTTCGTCTTGAGGAAGGTGCCACAGTTGTCTCTGAAAAGCAAGGATGGCTGTTCCTGCGGGTGCTTTCAGGGAAGCCAGCAAGACATACGTGGATCAGGAGATGGTACTATTGCCGTGATGGCATCTTTGGCTGGCTGATACCAGGGCCTCTCGGAGTTCTTCAGGGTGACGAGATTGGGGTTCTGCTTTGTAACGCAAAGCCGGCTGTGGCCGAAGACAGACGCTTCTGCTTCGAGGTCAAGACCAAGAGCCAGACAATCCTGCTCCAGGCAGAGACTCAGGGCGAGCTGACCGAGTGGTTGGAGGTTTTTGAGGTTACCAAGAAGAGGGCTTTCGAGACCAGCATGAACAGAACTAGTGCTTCTCTTCCCGGTTCCGTTGATCCTGCGTTTTCCATCTCCCCCCCCAGTATTCCCGAGTTCTCTGCCAAGGCCCTCGACGCACAGATCGGTATCTACGATGAATCAAGCCCTAGTATTGACCGAACAAACACACTGCCTGTTCCAGGACCAGACGGTAACCTCAGTACACGACAGAGCTTTGACGTTAATGGCAGCATCTCTCGTCGTACCATCACTGCTCTGGGTCGAGACCTGGCTCGAGAGGAGGGCGAGAGTGGCCGTGAGCATGCTGCCAGAATCATCCAGAAGCTCGACCTACATCGCAAAGCGACCTTTGGCACCCAAGGCCCCGAAGCCGGACAGGGAGGTTCAGCTTCCACGGCTGGACTGGCTAGCATGATGGCTACTAGCCACACGCTACCGCCAGGATTTCCAGGATCCGTTGGAAGCACAACAAATTTCAGGCAGACGCCTAGCATGCTGCCATCGGTTGACACACAGGTTGGCACTTTGGCTCCAGCAACCCTGGCCAAGCCACCCTCGATGACTGGATTGAGTAGAATTGCAGTCCTGACAGCAGGAGAACGCCAGCCTGTAGGTAACAATAGGAAACTCCCTGCGTCTGTGGTTGCGAACTACTGGGGGACAAATCTCTGGGGTGCAATGAACGCACCGCCACAACCCGTCCTTCCCAGACTCGATGAGGATGACCCTATTGGTGTTGTCGTTCCTGGAAGCACTGTAGGGCAAGGTGTCCCGCGGAAGGATGGTGGCGAATACTTCCCCCGAAACTACCCCCCAGAGCTGAGAGCGCAACACGCCCAGTTTCGACTCCTCTTCCCAGATGCGCCCTTGGAGGAGAAGCTGGTGCTTGTCTTCCGGGCCGCCTGGACTGGGTCTCCTGAGCGAAGGCCCGGCAAACCAGACATGGCGGGCGATGGCCGTATATACGTTACACCCGACAATCTGTACTTCTATGGACAACAAATAGGACTTGTCACGGCCTACAATATCAGTCTAGACATCATCAGTGAAGTAACGGCAGCCCCAGGCAGGGACTGCGACTTCATTTTCCTGCATCTGAATGAAAACGCCAACGAAACAGGATATACCAGGATCACCATCAAAGTCTTCTTGGAGGATCTCGGTCTACTCCACACTCGTCTCAACCTATTAATCGACGATATCCAGGCTGAGGAGCCCATGGATGTTGAAGCGATCATCACCACCTTGATCAATCTCGAAAAGGAAGAGTATGACCGCCCAAGTCCCAGTGTCGAAAGCTGGGAGGAGGTCTCGGCAAACACGCCCATGGATGACGGTACTTCGATGGGGCGGCCTGTTGCTCGGCGTATGGAGTTCAGGCCTCCGCTTCGTCTTTCGAAATCGAGGACTCGACATAATCATAAACTTCACTTGCCAGCTCGCCCCGTCGTTTATGAACCAGAGGGCATGAAAGAGATGGCGGCTGAGCGACACTTTGAAATTAGTGCCAAGTCCTGCTTCCACGTTCTGTTCGGTGACAAGAGTTTTGTATTCCCAAAGCTCTACTTTGAACGACGTGCTCAGCAGATTGCTCAAGGACCCTGGGTTCTGGTTGATCAAGGCAGGATGAGGCGTGACTTCCAGTTCAAGGTTGACTACAAAGATGTCTTGGGTCGGTCCAAGACTGCCGATGTTAATGACTACCAGATCATCGATGTCTTCAGCGATCACGTTACGTACGTGGTAACTCATGTAAAGACGGCGTGGCATCTGCCTCACTCAAGCTGGTTCAAGGTTGTGACCAAGATTGTCATAACGCATGTAGCCAAGTCCAAGTGCAAACTAGCCATCTACACAAAAACGGATTGGTCAAAAAACCCAGCGCTCTCCAAGAACCTGATTGACCGCCAAGCCATTCACGATGCTGCAAGTGACGCTGAAGAGTTGGCTGAGGTTGCTACGGATCAAGTTCGGAAGCTTGGAACTCGCAGCCGAACAAACAGAGCAATCCAGGTGTACGGCCAGATTGGGCAACAGACAGAGGTGGTGGTCTTTTCGCCTGCTGCAACAGATTCGGCAAAGAAGCAGGCCATCAAGCCTCGAACCCTGACGACGATGGTGTTTGAGACGATTCGGTCACTGGGAGAGAGTGCAGTATCGTCACTCATCATGTGGGCTATTGCTGTGCTGCGCAACTTGTTCAACTTGATTACAGCTCAGTGGATCATCCTTGCGCTGCTCGCGTTCAGCACACTTACAAATCTCCTACTAACGTCGAGCGAGACTTCGACGTGGTGGAGAGAGCGAAGAGCAGCAGGCTTCATGCAAAACATCGGAATTCGACCCAATTCGGTGATGAGCAAGGCCATATACTTTGCGGATCTGGATACAGCATCCGGGGCTAATCAAGGGTTGTCATTTCCCGAAAACAGCACATGCTTCTCGACGTTCAAGGATCTACTGGATACGACAGATATGGATGCGCCCTGGGAGGATGCCGGTGCTAGTTTGGCTACATCCACGAGTCGTGCTACAGCCCGTCGACTTCGACGGACTCGACAACGGCTAGGATCGTACCGGCATGACTTGCTAGTAGCCATGAGGGTTGTCAACAGCATTGAGCGAGAGATGCTACAGTCAGAATGGGAGAATTGGTTGGTAGATGAAAAGTTCCTCTGTGATGAACTGGATAGTATGCTGCAGCAGCAGGGCGACGCAAAGGGGCGGAGGAAAGGGGCAGAAGCCGGCAAGGGGCCACAGAAGGCCACGGAGCCTATGCCAGCTAGGAGACGGCAGGCCCTCGAGCAGTGGCGGGATACCTACTGCGGGAGCTGTAAGCAGGACTATCAGGTTGCGACGAAGGATCGGAAGTTGTCGATTGTGTAATACAATAGAAAGAGCATACTTTGTTATTGGGTAAGGCACCCCAAGTAAGTTTTCCTTTGTAGCTGTACATATAATGTGTAAGCAAGCACTCGAGAGGTGAATAGAACTCTCGAGCTGGCCTTCGCCTGGCGAATCTCATCTGTCATCATACGTACGGAGTCGGAGCGGACTCTTTCACGAATGCCGAGGAAGCGGTGCTTAAATATGGGCAGTAGCTGGACTAATCGGGAGTAGGATATTCTGGAATTGATTATGCATAATTCTACGCCAGTGGTTTTTCGTGTATATACGGATGGAGAACCAAGGATGCAGCGGGTCTGTTTGCCTCATGGCAGCTGACAGTGCCTTGTCCAACATTGATTATCTACGAAATAGGTAGCCACCTTTCAAAAATATACGAGATTGATATTGCCTTGGTACTTTGTATATTCATGCGCTGCCTATTATACCTTGGTTTGGCTTGGTAGTAAATTGATACCATGCTCCCGATGCTGCGGTCGTGAATGACTAAGCTGCCTTTAAGGTGCCAGCGCAGGCGGGCCTAGGCTTGGTCACTGAAGGTTGGCAGGTTGTATACCTAACTATAGTGGATGTAACTCTGTAAGGTCCTACTTGTAAGGTTAGGTAGTGACGTCAATCACGGGAATGACGGCAGTTGATCATGGCCCATACCGGCCGAGAGAATAAAAAAGGTCCATTCGGGTCTTGGTATGATTTCGACTGCTATTTCTAGCGTGCGTTGGTTGGTCGTTGGTCTTCTTGGCTTTATCTCATCTTGTTCTACTTCTGACGTCTTCATTTTTTTATTGAAACATTAAATAAGTTAGCGACTCTTTTTTTGGACTTTCCTTGTTTTATCTCGTAAGCAGGCACGAGGCTAGGTACCTAGACACTCCTACGAGATCTCACACTTACCTACCTACCTACTCTACCTTATTCGCTAACTCAAGTCCATTCCATCCGCCGTTCATCTCCATAAGTACCTTAGCTATCCACTCAGCCAGCAGCTATGGGGGGCAATCACCACGAACCTCTAGGGGCTATGGGCCCTGTTGAGTGGGATCAGGTGCCCCAAGACGACGACCTTGAAGAGTTCCTAGCCGATGTTCTTTCCGAAACGCAGACCGTGGTTGAATCTATTCCAGTTCCTGCCAAGAAGGACGCTTCAAGCTCTGCAGGACGAGCTCGATCCAAGACGGAGTCGGCGGCTTCAGCTCCCGATATCAAACGTGCTCTGACCCTGCGACAGAAAGCTGAAGCCATCGGCCAGGCACAAGATCTGCAGAAGGAGTGGAAGGAAATCAAAGTCAGCGCGAAAGAGAACCCTCTCGGGATCAACGTCTATAAACTGAGCGCCAAAGATGGACGCGGCGCATGGTTCGCTCGCCGGAGTGTACACGAAGGGCTGTCCTTTGACGACTGGAAGAAGGGCCTTTCTGTTGAGTTTTCGGAGACGATGAAGGTCCAAGGTGCTCCTGGAAGTGGCAATATCCGTGGTATCGGCGCCGACAAGCGCGTGGAGGACAAGCAGATTGGTGATCATGGCCAACTGCAAGGTACGCCGACGGAATCGTGCCATCACCACCAAAACATCTTTTTAGCTGACAGCCAATAGTTTTTCAACTTTCTGCCCAGTTCCCTGGTCCGACCGCCCCGCGAGACTTTGTGACTCTTCTCCTGACTTCCGAGACCTCCGTGAAACCTGCCCAAGGATCCCGGCCCCTCCGGCAGTACATGATAGTCTCAAAACCTTGCGAGCACCCCGACTGTCCCCCCCGCCAGGGCATTATCCGTGGCTACTACGAATCAGTCGAAGTAATCCGTGAAGTCCCAGTCGACAACTTTACCTCTAAGAGATCCTTGTCATCGGCCGATCTCCTAGATCGAGACGAGGGGAGGATAGCAAGCCCCAAACCTGGCAGCGAAGGCCACGGGTCAATGCCACTCGACGAACCCGCCACGGCTGTCGAATGGCTCATGGTGACTCGTAGCGACCCTGGCGGCAGCGTCCCGCGCTTTCTTATCGAGAAGGGAACACCACCAGGCATTGTGGGTGATGCTGGCAAATTTCTTAAATGGGTGACGTCAAAGGCTATGCATGGATTTGCTGAGCCGGAAGAGACTGGCGAAGCAAATCATAATAGTGACGTCGCTGAAGCATCTGTCACGAACGATGCAAAGTCCACGGTTGCACCGAACCCTACTGCTAATCTTGAAAGCGCCAAGGCTGAAACTGTCATGTCTCCAAATCAAGACGACCCTTTCCCGGGCAGCAATGGGCTGTATGGTGTCATAGCTGGTGCCATAGGGGCTGCCAGTTCCTATATTCCTACAAGCCTGCTCAAGACCTGGGGAACTGGTTCTGATTTTGTGTCCACCGATGGGAGTGTGTCCGACGCTCACGCGATTGCTGAGGAGCAACATGCTGACGATAGCGACACCTCCTCCATCCGAAGCTTCGCCTCAGCCCTTGAGAAGAGTGTGACTGCCGAGAACAAATCTCCCGATAGTCTTGTTGAGTCCCAATCGGAGACTTCCCGCTCCAACCCGCAGCAATCACAACAGTCGCTAGCCGATAAGGAACTTAAGAAGCTCGAGCAAAAGAAGAAGAAGCTTGATGAGAAGATGACTCGTCTTGAGGAGCGGCGACAGAGCAAGCTTCTTGGGGACAAGGAGAAGGACGCTGCTACACTGGCCAAGTTGCGTGAGAAGCATGAAAAGGAGGTGGCCAAGCAGGAGGAGAAGTATCGCCGCGAGATGCGCAAGCTCGAGGAGAAACGTGAGCGGGACCAGCGTAAGGCTGAAGAGCGACGTCGCAAAGCAGCCGAGCAGGAAGAGAAGAACAACCTCTCACTTGAACTTGAGCGCGTTCGTGCAGAGCGAGATGTTGCTCGTCGTCAGATCGAGCTCCTTGAAGGGCAGGTTGGCGAGTTGCAGGCACAGAATACCATGCTTGTCCGCAAGCTTGGTAAGAATGGACTGCTGGACAGTCCAGGCTCTCCATCACCGTCCATTAAAAGCATTCAGAGAGCCCAGACAGATGTTTGAGATACCATGTTGGAAAGTAAGTAATGACTGAGTCAGGAGAGGAAAGGGAGGGGGGGGGAGGGCTTCTCATGAAAACTACTATTATTCATATACAGCACATGTGTTACGGCCGTTGTTCTACTGCGAAGCGTCAGGGGAGCTCTTTTTTCAATAAATCATAAATAGCATTAAATCATTACTTTTCTCTTTGCTGCTTGTCTTATTTACATGGTTATCTCTTTGTTTGTGGAGTTTTCTAGAAAGACTGTAACAAAAGACCTGACATATGTCCCAGGCCGTCTTGCACGACACTGCCTGACTTGTTGATCCTCTCGCAAAGACCAGAATCAGGCTGTTTTCTTGCTACCGCTGCAGAAGCACGAGCAACCCGTGATAAGATGGCGAAGACCTCTGGCTTGGACGCATATCCAAGGGGTCCGTCTTCTTGGCTCGCGAGATTATCCATTGCTTCTAACCCGGCACTGGTCCATGTTGTAAGTGAGTCGAGAGAGGGGTCATTAGACTCCCATGTCATGATCTCATAGAGAGCAATCCAGCGCTGTGTCTCTCTGACCTCATCCACGAACAAATTCTGCTCCTCAATGACAAAAAGTGAATCATCAAACTTCATTGCCTCCTGCAGCTGGTCCTGAATGGAGAACACTTTGTTCTCAGGGGTTGGGTACCGAGAATCACCCATGACGCGACGCACAACGACCTGGCGGAATGTTGGGCTACCAGCGTAGTGCTGGGCTAGCCATAGGAGAAGACGATTTGCCGCTTCAATAGGTACAAGAGCTTTACCTAGAATGCTCTGGACTGCTGCGGATCCAGCGTCTCGAATATCGTCGTCGTCATCGTTGAGGGAGTCATAGAGAGCGAGGATAGCTGCGAGGTGTTCTTCTTGAGCCCATGGTTGGCACACCTCAATGACAGAAAAGAATGAGCAGAGTGTTTCGACTGTAGCGAGACGAGTATCAAAATCCTGTAAAAGGTTTTAGTGGTCAAAGATCATATATCACTGGCTTCCCCCTTCACTCACCTTGTCATCCAGACCGGCATCGGCCATCATATGTCCCCAGTTCTTGATTGCCTCCGGGGTGACAACCTGTGCTCTACTGAGGATGGCGATGATACAGCCACTGATTCTGATTACCGCGTTGGCGAGGGCAGGGTTGATAGAACTCAGTGGCAGGCTGCTCCAAACCTCCAGAAGCAGATCCGGCGAAACGAGGTTGATATTTCCACTCTTTAGAACCTGGTCCAGGATCTCTGTGAGGTTCTGCAGAGCAATGACCCGAGGCTCAACGGGTCCAATTTTAACACAAAGATCACGGTACAGGTTGCAGAACTTGCCCACGTCTTGCTCTGAAAGGCGAGAAACGTCCCAAAGCTTAGGAACTGTCTCAAGGCCAGCCACTATCGTGTTGACGCCCATGGTAGTGCTCAGAAATAAGGTGTTTAGATTTTCGATTGGGCCACTACCCTCGGCGATGGATTGGACTTCGTGGATTACCCTCTGTGCCCTGAGTAGAGCCCCTTCTCGGTTGTTGGGGGTCGGGAATTCGAGTTGAATAGGATCAGTTGACCCAGGCCTGGGGAGAGCTCGTACAAGATTTGTGACCTCAAGATACGCGGCAGGAATTTCAGGTGACTCCAAGGCCTGGATTTCGCGCCAGTACTCGATTAGGAAACCGGAGAGCTTGGGTATGTCGCCTGTATAGTACGCGTTAGCGGATTTTCTGATTTGTCGATACAGTCGTTCTCACGTTGTAACTGCTCAGGCATAACCTCGCTCAGTCGATCAACGATATACTTTAGTGCCAACAGAACACCATGGACATGGTTCTGAACATTCCCGATTTGAGAGCGAACAGACTCAGCGGCGATACTGGTGATAGTATCGAGCCATTGAGCTTGCAGTATACACGAGCATAGAGTTCGGGCTGCAATCTCGCGGACGTGCCACACCGGGCTGGCCAGATACTTTGCTATATGTATCTGGAGCTCTTCACGATGTACCTCAGGGGGGCCGGCTCTTCGAATGATGTCAAGGGCTGGGAAGACTGACTCGGCCGCAGCTGAACTGGCAGCAATGGACGCCATCATCTGGTGGCCTGACTTCAGAAGGTGAAGGAGAGTCCCTGGAAGGGAAAGGTATCGGTGGTAGGCGATCCGGTTGGCTTTGCCATCCCATCCTGCTTCCATGAGTGCTTTGCTCTGATGGGATCCAAAGAGACAGTCTATCAGACTTCGGAGTAAGATCAAGCCGCAGTTACGGATGGCCCATAGTTCGGACTTGAGACCATTGGCTGCAAGCTCAAGACACTGCGGTAAGAATTTCTCAGACTTGTTGCCCATGGCTGTCAAGTAGGAGCTCTTGAAAATCTCCTTCAGGCAATTATAAGCATGGACCTGGGGAAGATTCGAACCGTCGGTCTCAGTGACGCGAGCTTCTTGGCTGGCGATCTCCATGAGCTTGTTCATGACTTGTTCGAATGAAGGATTAGACGCATTGGCGGATAAGACGCCTGTCATCATTGCAGGGATGCCGGCAGATCGCCGAGTGGTAGATACCTGAGCGTTGATGGCTTCTAATGTGCCCTACGTTTGGTCAGTTCCCAAACCTTCTATTCCATATCTTGTAGAGTATACGTTTTGAAAAATGCAGTGACTCAGCAGGTAGATAGTAAGACTTACCGCATACCACTGCTCAAGAAGAGCAGTACCACCCTCGGCGCCAGCTTTAGCTTGGTCAAGGTGCTTGACAAGTTGGCAGCATGTAGAGAAAGTAAGGGCGACAGTCGTAAAAGCGCCACGGTGTCTTAGACTGGCTAGTTGGGTAAATGATAAACTCCCTATTCTCTCATAAGCTTCCTTTGACGGGCAGATTCTGCCTTGGTGGGAGTGTTGCTTAATAGAGAGGATAATGATGCGCATAAGATTGCTACTGTTTTTTAGTTGAAGCAATACTCCAAGTCATTGACTGACTTACCTGGCTTCATGTACAGATCGGAAGCTATAGCTCAACACATCTTTGGTGTCGAGTCCATCAACCTCTTCTAGCTCTTGGGGCAAATGGCCTTCAGGCGAGTCATCACAGAGAATGTCGCGGACTGCTGCCCAGACTCTTTCGCAGCAAGTGATCAGAGTGTCTTGCAGAGCCTGTACGGACTGTAACTCGCCTTCAGAAAACTGAAGCTCTGAAACCACCTGCCACATGTAGCACAGGGAAGCAAAATCACCGTGCAGCGGCGCATCTAGAACCGCTCTGCCGAGATCCTTCTCAGCGACCACTAGCCTCGCTTCCAGGTCTCCTATCAGCTTTGAAAGTAGTGCGACTTGATGTTGCTCATTTTCAGAGAACCTGTACAGTAGCTGAGATACTCTGGCGACACCGTCTGAATGATCAGCTCGAGCAGTCTTGCGGGCAAGGTCTTCGGCTCGTCTCAGAAGTTCTGTGAGCTCTTCAGTGGGATTTGGTTTGCCTTGTTGGGCCAGCAGGTAGAAGTTCCTGTACCGGCTATCCGAGAAAATCCATTTGAGTACCGTAGCAGCATGGCTTCGAATGTCATCAAATGGATCCATGATCAGGTCAGACAAAGCTCGGAGCCATGAGCTGCCAAACAGATCAAAGAATAGTGTCTGGTCATCTGGGGTCTCCCACGTCTTGGACTTTTCTCCTTCCATTCGAAGAATGAAAGTGACGGCCTTGAGAGAAGCACTATGTCGCTGATAAGAAGCAGTGGGTGTTAATTCACTACACAAGAAGCCAATGTACCAGAATAAGAACTTCTCGTGATACTCCAAGCAGTGCACCAGCTGAGCTTCGGGAAGAAATATAAGGTTGGTCCGATAAAGAATATGTTGCTCCTGGGCCTGGCCTGGCTGTTCCTTTTGCTTACGAGCGGCGGCTCTTGGGATGCTCTTCTTGAGCACGAAGATGGCACCCCTAACCCTTCTGAACATGTCTCGAACCTTTCCAGCTACTTCATTTCTGAACTTGGCATCAGAATCGGCAAAGTATGTGGCGAGATGCTTGCGGAGTAGGTCAAGGGCTGTGGATGAATATGGCCTTGTTGTTGATGGGGAGCTCATGAGCAGTGAAAGTGCGAGAGAGCGAACTTCGTGAGATGGATGGGCCAAGACACTCTCCAGAACCTTCTCGTCGAGCACAATCGATGAGTCGCTATCGGCAGATTTATCATCACCGAGTGCTGTTGCAGGTTAGCAGGCGTTGGGATATGTTCATTTGGTGCGTTACCTGGCTCTTCTACTAAGCCAACCTTCTTACCGATCTCTAACGCTGCCAGCTGCAGCAGAGCCGGGAGATTGATATCTATCTCATGGCCTGCAGAGACAGCCTCATGTTCATTCATTCTCTTCAAGAAACCCAGGGCCTCAGACTTGTCTGCGTTGAACAGAGGGAGGAAGATATAGTTTTTGACTGGTTCTAGAATGGAAGGCTCCTCGTTTATGGCCTCGAGCAGCCAGATGTGCCAAGTCTCAATGCTCAACTGTCCTGAAGTTCCTCGTTGGTCTTGGCCGCTAAGACCGCGGTACAAGCAGATAATAAATCTTCCAGCAGTAGGGCAGACAAAGTGAAGCGTCATCCAGTGGAACAATTCAAAAATGAAAGACTTCCAGACATCCAAGTGGTTTGTTGACGTGTCCTTTTGTTGAAAGGTGACATAGCTGGACCTTATTTCATCCAGGGTGACGATGCCCTTGACAAGGAGATGGTCCAATGCCTTTATGGCAGATTTGGCCAGCGGTTTTGATGATTTCCCAGTCACAATCGAGACAAGATTGTCCAAGATGGCAGACTTGGTCTCTTGGCCAGCTTTCTCATCCGGATTTCTCCTGATAAGCTGAGGGATCAGGTCGAGAACCAGTTTCATTGACCGGTGGTTGTCTGACTCGTTCCATTCAATATAAAAATTGAAGAGTTTTATGATAACATTCCTAGAATAGGCCCAGAGTTTCAGACTCTGTGACTGCGATTTTGACGACTGCTCAACAAAACCGCAGAGTTTCACGCATGAGTTGCCTGAAGCGCCTTTTGGCTGAGAAGCGCTTTCGAGGAGTCTTGTGAATATCGATTGGGCCCAACTACAGACAAAGGTTCTTTAGGATATCTACACGAGACCAACATCGGAGGAATTGCGCACCTTGACTGCTCTTCACTTGGCTGTTCCTCAACCCATTTGGAGATGTGATTTGAGGTGGCGATTAAGTCGTCAACCCGTTGAGCCGTGTCTTTCATCTTATTTTGATTGGGGGTTGAAGAGCGTGGATACGACAACGTATGATTTCGACGTCGTACTTCAGACAAAGAAAAGACAATTGAATTACCAAGGAAACTGACCTGTACTTAACTTTGGTCCATAAATAAATCTACCACGCCTCGAAGCCGTCGTCAAAAGCTTGATCCCTTCGAAGTGCCATAGGTTAGGTACCTGAGTACTCTAGATAGTACCTTACCTGGTATACACCTCGACAAGGTATCACGTGAGTGATCCCGTGAGAAAAATTTGCCCTGGCAGGAGCCCCACTTTGTGTCGCACTTTCCAATTTTGCCAAAAATCAACCTCGCTCAGAATTTCTGATTTCCTAACCCAACTCGCCCTGACCACCATTAGATTACACAGCCATCTATTGGGAGATTGTCAAGATGTCGAAGATCACAGTCGGTACGGTTTATCCTGGAGGAGACTGAGCTCACACGAGGAGTTACAGTACAATAACAAATCACCGCAATAATGCTAACGGTGATGCAGCTAATGTCCGGACGCAAGTCGGAGAGCTCTTGGAGTACTCCAACGAGACCAAGAAGCGAAACTTCCTTGAGACCGTTGAGCTTCAGATCGGCCTGAAGAACTATGACCCTCAGCGTGACAAGCGTTTCTCCGGCACCATCCGCCTGCCCTCCATCCCCCGACCCAACATGTCCATCTGGTACGGCTGATGGATCGTCAGAAGCAAGAGAATTGGAGGCTAACAAATTGACAGCATTCTCGGTGATCAGCACGATATCGATCGTGCCAAGCACGGTGGTGTTGACGCCATGTCCGCTGATGACTTGAAGAAACTCAACAAGAACAAGAAGCTCATCAAGAAGCTTGCCCGCAAGTACGACGCCTTCGTCGCATCCGAGGCCCTCATCAAGCAGATCCCCCGTCTCCTGGGTCCTGGTCTGTCCAAGGCCGGCAAGTTCCCCACTCCCGTCTCTCACGCCGACGACCTGACTGGCCGCATCAACGAGGTCAAGTCCACCATCAAGTTCCAGCTCAAGAAGGTTCTCTGCATGGGTGTCGCCGTCGGCAACGTCGAGATGACCCAGGAGCAGCTTGTCGCCAACATCATGCTGGCCATCAACTACCTCGTCTCTCTTCTCAAGAAGGGCTGGCAGAACGTTGGAAGCCTTACCATCAAGGCTTCCATGTCTCCCCCCAAGCGCCTGTACTAAGCGAGTTTCTTTAGCCTCTGCCTGAGATGGCTTCGGCAATCGTGTTCACTGAAATGTGGACTGCAGCTTAGACTAGGAGGGCAGGAAAAATAAACACAATAAGACAATATCTGCTTTTCAAACGTGATTGTCAACTGAGCCCATCCAAAACATGGATGAACATGTACGGATACAATGGGGATAGACGCTGGAGAGTATTCAGACTCTAAGTTAACCTACCACCATCTGCATCGCCAAGCTCAATGTTTTGCAGGGGAGCACCATGAATGCCAGGATTACAACCGTCACCGGTTGCAAATTTACGACACTACAAACACTATAGGACTATCGATGACGTGACTGGCTTTCTTCAAGTCAACTCAATTTCCAGTTCATTAGCTGCGGGGAGATGTGACCAGGGTTTCTTCCAAGCGAAGCCAATTGGTGGGGGGGAGGAAGACCAACCAACTTTTCGAGTGAAGAAAGATGATTACGGATACAATTACCACAGATGGAATCATGGAAACCGAACTTTTGGTAACCTTATTCCATAAAGTCGAGAAGACTGCATCCACTAATGATTTCTATTTTCTACGCGACAAAGAAAATTCGACAAAGCAGTCATGCCCCCCTTTTTGTCTAATTTGGGCAGCTCTTTGTGACTCTCCAGGCGACGAGGCCCCGTCGCCCAATAACCCTGGACAGGGTGTCCCAAACGCCGTCGTCGCCAAAATCCAGATCGTCCAGGTTCAAATGTTTCCTGTAACGCCATACCTCTCGAAATCGTAGCCCCTCCAAGCCCTTGTTCGACAGGTAGGGATCTAACCATGTAGCTGATGCCGGGGCGATCAGATATGTGCCGTTCTTCTCCTTCAGATATTCCTGGTTTCGTCTGTCGGCGGGAGTGTCGCATGTGGCGAGTCCGTAGAGTTGCTCAAGTAGCACCTCACCCTTGAGACCCATAACGTCTCGCGTGGTCAAGAACTCATTTTTGCCATTAAGAAGCCAGATTGGCGGTGTATATGTCTTCCACCAGATAGCTTGGGTGGCATCTGGTTGCTGACTCAGGAAGACCTGTCCGGGCACCACACCTCCCTGATGGTAGATGCCCATCAACGAACCGAGGACGAGGTTAAAAGCGATCCAAACTGCCGTAAAGACGTAGAGTATTTTTTGGTTTCGGGGCATGCGGATTGACGAAAGAAATAGTGGTACCGTTGGGAGCAAGAATCTCGCCTCCTGATGTTGAAACGCCGATAGTACCACCAACCCAGACACTGCCGACCATAGTCGGATTGATATTTTGGGTCTGATTATCAAAAGAGCTGCAGCTGGGCCCAGCAGCAACGGCAAATTTCCCACCAAATGCTGGTACCAAGGATGAAGGCCATGCTGCGCCAGGTTCTCGGTTGCTGAGTTGTACTTGAAGTTGTTAAGAGGGGTGATTACAGGTTTATGGATCAGGTCGGACCATGTGATGGGGCCTGGCAGATAAAACGCGGTGTCCAGACCGATGGCAATGACAGTTGTCAGTGCCGCAGCTAATGTCAAGTATACGAGAGACGTAGGCCTGTGGATGTGTTAGCTTGTTCATGCATCCGCGCCAAGCGCAAACAGAGTGACTCACCTCCTCCAGAACACAGGGAGCAGCCGAAGTCCAGGAACGACAAGAAATGCTGGAAACGTGATTCGATTGAATACACCGAATACTCCAACTATTCCAAGCACTGTGGCAGACAAAACACATGACCGCTGCTGTTTGTCGAATTTGAAGTCAGCTGATAGTCTTATCAGTGGTGATGGTGTGCAAGTAACGAACCCGTGGATCAGCGACTCGCTGGATCAGAACAAGACTCCACGCAACAACGAGCGTCTCTACCGAGTTGGAGAACGTGTGCGTCTGATAGGTCCAGGTCACGTAGGACGAGGCGACAAGAAGAACGGCAACACGACGATGCTTCGGTGACGGGATCAACTCATGCAACGCCCAATCTTCAAGAACAAAGCTGATGACAAACATGAGAACGCGCAGAGTCCAGAAAACCGCGATAGGTGGGATCTCTCCGTCTTTGCCGTTACCGATCCATAGCCACCGCAGGAGAAGCATAGGAAGACCGTAGACGGGCCATAGTGGGAAAACACTACGGATAGGGTTCTCGCTTGTAAATTCCCAAGTGTGTCGAACAGGATAGCTAAAAATTTGGCCTGGCGCGAATTAGCAGCTGGACTCGTAGTGGCAGTCTGCATGAACACAAAGGGTATCGAAATGCATCATCTAGACATGCAGACATTTCAACAGGAGGGCAGCTGGGAGCTGGCGCAGAGGGAAACATACCAGCTATGACCTCGGGCCCTTGGAAGTTCTCGTCTGGGTGTAAATAACTGGGAGATAGCGCAAACCACAGCCTTATGAGGACGAGCGTGAGATATGTGCGTCGCCACATAGTTGATCTTAGCAGCTGTGAATTGGGAGAGCAATCATGAGCTTAGTTTTGAGGGAAAAAGGCATCGAGTATTTGCATAAACAACGACCGAATGTGGGTGCTTGGACTCGATGCGCTCCTTTAGCTGGCCCTCTCGTGCCGCAATCGCAAAGTGGGTGAAGTTGAGAAAGGTGTCAAGATTTCGCCGGTCGCAGGAAATTCGAGCTGAACAGATTGAATTTGGATCGTTTTGCGGCCGCTGATATGTACGTCGTATGCTGTTGGAAGAGCCTCGAGTCGTGGAGGTGGAAAGGGAAGATGCAAGGTTTATGATGGTCTATTGTTAGATCAACGAATATGCGAGACAATCCTCCAGGTCAGGATGGAATTATAGGAAGAGAAGGGGACAAGGAACCAAAACAAGAATGGAAGAGGAAATGCGAGACTGATGTATGTATGAGTAGGTGGTGTAGGTGTAGGTGTAGGTGTAGGTAGGTGAAGGTGAAGCAAGCCCGTATGGAGGTCAGGTTCCGTTTGAGTGACACGGGCTACTATCTACCCCCCACCAGAGACAGCCAGATCCATGCTCGAGATAGTTATGGATTTACCAGTATTCGCCCACTGAGTTCAACAAAAGGACATGGATGTGATGGAAGGGGGCCACTCCATGGATCAAGGATCAACAACCAAATCTCATCACAGAAGCTCGACTCGTCTCGTCTCGAGAGCCCAAGCTAGGCAATTAACGGACAGGGCCTAGTAGATGGCCCGAGGGGAAACATTTCAAGTCCAGGGGGAGCGCCAGCTTACAACGTGGCCAGTGGGAGACGACGCCGTGGTCCGGGATTGGCGGCACTAGCTGGATCCCAAGGCTAGGGGAAGGGACTGCCCTGACGATGATGAGGTCCACTGCGTCCGCTAGAAGCTTTTTTCTTTTAGGGGCTTGGGCTCCCTAGACTGACAAGACCCGACGGGACAGGACAGGGGGAGGCGATTTCTGGGGCCACAGGAGGTTTGACAGACAGCCCAGCCCAGCGGGACGAACAGGCCTCCTGAAGCTCAATATCATTCTTTAATGTTTGGTGGCCTATGGCTGGGATAAGTGATTTATCAAGGCATTCTATAATTCTATACAGAGTATCCCGGAGCCAATTGAAGCTACCACGGTGACCTAAACACCAGGATTATATATAACACGACGAGCGGGCGGCTCTGTTGATGGCAATGCAATTCTAGGTATCCTGGCCAGCGCTAGGCCCATTGCAATAAAAGATCTAATCATTGTGGCCGCTGATACGCCAGCTTCCAGCCACCAACTGGGACGATTACCACGAACATGGTAATCTTGGAACTGAATCGAATGGCAATTACGGATTAGTTAGTGGACAATTAATCAATGGCATGACCTGTTTTCTCTCTCAGGCCTCCATGTCAATACGTGTTAGGTGGTGTCCTGTCTAGGTAGGCCTGTCTTCTAAGCCACCTAATAGGTACTCCCGTTCCGCGAGTGACTCGGCACCCACAGAGGGCAAAGAAAGTCGCATGATTGCAATGATATATACCGTTGCAAGACAATGTCCATGCATTGCTAGCTGCCGGAAGCGAGCTCGAGTACGGGATACTGCCGCGAGTCTGCAGGATGCCTTCAAAGGCTGTCAATCCAGGATTCGTGTAGAAGATCATCCTACTGATGAGTTGGAACCGTCATGTGCATTTGGGGGTTCCATCAACTGTTGTTTATTTGGTGGGATGAGGGGAAAGGTGGGTTCAATGGCTGTGTTATGCATGCCGCTGATGTCTCGAATGTGGTTTTGTCTGTATATCGATGAGACATCACCGCCTTTGTTGTACGATGTTGAGAGCAACATCAACATCCCACTTGTAATACCGCCTCTATTCTTTGTGATGCTCCCCATGCCGAGCCTGATGGTCCTTGCTGTTTATCACGGAATGGACACTGACCGTATACAAACACTGCCTGGCCATGCTTGCGTTAACAGGCAAGCAACGAAAAGTGCAACTAGACCGATGCAGCCCTTTCGGCACTGAAGACGGTTGTGAATATTGCACGACCTTGTTATGATTTGTTGATCCACCCGTGAGCAACATGATCATGATTGTTCTCCTTTGCGGTGTTGGAACTCAACAAAAGAAGCTTTGGGATGGGCAGACGCCACGAAGTTAAGGGATGACAAGGTTGATTCCAATGGGTAGGTAGTTTCTCTTGCATTGACGGTGTCTTGAAGCCATTTGCCAACAACTGTTCTGTTCTCTCCCTTGCCAAAATTCGGGAATCAATTCATGGTGCGCCCGCTCGTAACGATTCTAATTCGCGCTCACTTATCGCTGCAGTATCTTTATCGTCTCGAGTTTGTTCATCGCACTGACAAGCATTGCGGCCTCAAATACAGTCTGAGGTGCCTTGAGGAGTAGCCTGATACGCCGTCCGTGTGCCATTGCTGACCGTGGACAAAAGAATGCGATGAGCTCGATCATACATATCTACCTTAGGTAGTGGGTTGGTAGGTAGTGTCTTAGAGCTTGGTGAAAGAAGGTAAAAAAGATAAAGAACCGACTCGAATGTCCTGATAGGATTCGGATGCGAACAAGCTCTGTGACTTATAGTTGTGAGTGTCTGTTCAGGTGGTGGTTTATTTTAGAATTGGAACAAGTGCAGTTTGCATCTGGATGCTTGGGTAGACCTGGTAATATGTACTGCGCCCAAGAGTGCATAGCAATACCGTGAATGAAGTATGCTTTCATTTCCCTCGTTTCTGCGTGTGTCTTTTGATTAAGTTACAATCAAGACGCAAAGTAATACAAGTTTTCTAGAAGCTTAAATAATAGCGCAATGTGTATTTGGATGTGAACAAAGCATTTGTTGGTAGGACAAGTCGTAACTACTAATCTTGCACTTTGACCATATCAAACCTTTAAATAACCATATTCCTTTGTAGACGATATGATAGTTCTCGAGTCGCCCAATCAAACTCGCTCGTGCCTCGTAGGTTCGTGCCAACCATGACCTCTAACTTCAGGTTGCCGTCTGACTCTTTCTTCTCTTTGGTAGGTAAGGTAATAGTCTTTGAGGTTATTTCAGGTTCTCTTTCAAGGCAGCAGCAGCAGCGCAGATCCACTTCACTTCCTGTAAACCTTACCTTAGCCACTCTGAGATTCACTGGTATAAAACGCTCGATTCCTCCCACCGAATTGGACTTCTCTACTCTCGCAATCATTACCATCATCACAACGACGTCACTCTCCAAGACCGACCACCAGTATCAAGATCATTTCTTCATACTCAACACACTTCTTCGGAATCCATTACTCTCCATCAACTCCATCAACCCGCTTATCTTATCTGACTAAGCCCCATCTGAAGGAAAGGGTCCCGAGTCTGATTCACAGCCCTGCCTCTAGGTACGTAGTCTACGCCCTCAGCACGAGGCACCCACCTCAGCCTGCCTACCTTTTACCCCGCCACAGTGATTGGGTTATTGGTCGGTCGGTTACCTTAGTAGCCTCCGCTACCTACTAACCTAGCTGACTCCTCCAACTTCCATCATCATCCAAAAACAATCACGAATCCTCTCTGCACTCTCTCTTCGCACCCGCCAAATCTCTTACTTACATCACCAGTCACTCTAGCACGAACCACAAACATAGCCAAAATGGCCGACTCTACCTCTACACAGAAGGTCTGGCTGGCCTCCAATGACAGCGCAACTATTGAAGTCGGTAAGTTAAAGAGACACTCTGCGACGGGTCTTGCTCATATTCCTAACTAACATCAACAGACCGCGTTGTTGCCGAGCGATCAATGTTGATCAAGAACATGCTGGAAGACATCGGTGATGAGGGCATCAATGCTGAAAACCCTATTCCTATCCCCAACGTACGTACTTCGTTCAGTATTTGACTTTTTCACGACTGACATGTAGTTCTTTAGGTGAACGAGGCCGTTCTTCGCAAGGTGATTGAGTGGTGCGACCATCACCGCAACGATCCCCTTCAGGCACAGGATGACGATTCCGACGCCCGCAAGAAGACTACTGATATCGAAGAGTGGGACCAAAAGTTCATGCAGGTCGATCAGGAGATGCTGTTTGAAATCATCCTCGTGCGTCCACCTATTCCTATTCATCAAATCATTAGAAACTAACATTTCACGGCAGGCATCCAACTACCTCGACATCAAGCCTCTTCTTGACGTCGGCTGCAAGACCGTCGCCAACATGATCAAGGGCAAGTCTCCCGAAGAGATCCGCAAAACCTTCAACATCACGAATGACTTCACTCCCGAGGAGGAGGAGCAGATCCGCCGCGAGAATGAGTGGGCTGAGGATCGTTAAGCTCCCGTTTCTGTATGATTATGGATAGAGGTTGCGGGGAGGTGCAAGTCGGACTGTGACGTGGGTCGATCCTTGGGTCATGAGTCGCAGGAAACTTTCCTGTCGAGCCTTGTCAATCCAGGATCATGTGAATCTTGATGAGTCACAGGGGTCGTATTAGGCGTTAAAGTTTGGTTTTCCGGGTTGCTTGGGGCCAGTGTTTTGGCACGCTAGGAGCACAAATAGGATTGCTTACGGTAACTTGATGTTGTCCAAGGTAGGCTCTCTACGGGATGTAGCTCGTCTGGTAGTATTTGAACACGGGCTTCAAATCCTACACTCGGAAGCACTGGTAGAAAGTCATTTCGACTTAGCTTAGAACTTCAATTCATGATTGCCATCAAACCCGGGGATATCAAGACGTTCAGTTATGCAGTGGTCAGCTCCAGGTCTGTGATTGAATACGTTGGTGAAAGTGAGGGTTGGGGCTTGGGGCGTGATTCGTTCATTTGACTAGTTGAAGACTTGCATAACAGCATACAGTCTGCTGGTGATAAAGACAGCACACAAGAGCCAACATTTGCGTTTTCGTCGTTCACAGGCGAGGTAGACCGCATCCATGTAGTTCAGGCCCGTTTTCTTTTTTTGGGGCATCAAAGTCTTTGCATTCCTTTTTCCGTATGACCGTCCATGACATGCAGTAACCGGCAATAATCGATAAACCAGGCCAACCGGCCCATCGCCCCCGTACGCACGCGTAGTGCAGTGCAGACACGGCCCCTTAGTTCAGTTCACGCCACAACAATAACGTTCCTCCCCTTTTCTGTTCACATCAATCATCGTGATACCATGCCCAAGAGAGAAAAGTCGGTTGCTGGGCTTTGGGGGCGGGTAACAGTTGAGGACCATCGGTTTAGATACCGATGCGGGTCTTGCGCCAATGCCTTCGCTTAGCGTTGTAGCTGTTTAGGAATGTTAGCCAAGGGTGTCTCTGCTCGCGGGCGGACTGGTAGAGTCGTGGAGTTGTCGTCTCGAAGGGGGAATCAAAACGCACCGGATGGTGTTGCCAGTTCGGAGGCGAATCCATTGAGGCACAGGGCGGTTCTGCTTCTGGGCCTTGGCAAGCTTCTGCTTGGTTCGGAAAGACTTGTGGCTCTATGTGAAAAGGAATAATTAGCGATCCGGTGTCATGGGAGCAGAGTCCGCCCTCGAGAGATTGCGACTCATTTTCATCATCGACGGACGCGGCGGGAAATATGTTCATTCGGTGCAGAATTCCACTGTCGATGATGAAGAGAGCGAGAGCGTGCTTCCAAGGGCGATAGGTAGGGGCTGTCATACCGGCATGGTGACGGCGTTGATGGTCGAGTCGGTCAGTCGTTGCCAAATGGTGATAGAGTATCGAATTGCAGTACACTTGTTTCGAGGAATTTCGCTTCTAGGGTTAGGTTTTCACACTTGATTCTGTGGGTGGGGCAGATGTTGGTGCCTGAGGTTTACAGTGAGTGAAGGCGAAGCGAGATCCACCTCACCTCCCGTCAAGGTTGATGGTGCTGAGGTAAGCACTTTTGAGCTCGGCTCGTGACTCTTTTAGCTGGAACTCATGACAAAATTACACAGTACCTACCTTAAGGTATACAGGCAGTGAGTGACTCGTGAGTTATCCATCCACCTGAGGAAATTCTATTGGGACGTCTTTTGTGAGAAGCATGATAATAACCAATTAATTGATCTGACTGACTGATGTACAAGTTCTCGATGTACATGTGGCTGCATAGACAATCAATTCTCTTGGATAGGTACTAAGTGCCTATTAATGAAAACGCGGGCTGTGTCTCAGGAGGTTCCAGAGCATGAGATGTTGTAGATTCCAGGTTGCTAGATCTACATGCATGTTGAAGTGGCTTGACGTACCAACCACTGATTCATAGGTAGGCAGTATTGATTACAACCTGGAAGACTTGATACATTTTCAATTCAAGCAAAGTTCGATGACTGGTAGGTACCTAGTTACCTATATAGACTTGAAGACCATGCACTGCCATATATCAACAACAACAACAACATCATCATCATCATCATCATCATCATATTCCCTGGCGAATGGCTTACTTGGTACACCACAGACAGTCAGTCAGTCAAGAGAGAACTCTTTGTCTTACAGGGGCTCAAGGCTGAGGTGGTCCGGGTTATTTTGTCAGGCGCTTGGACCAGCCCAACGCCGCCAAAAAGAGCAACTTGTCCATGAGAGGCCGAGATGCATTAACTTAAAGGTCCAGAAAAGGGGACCTCTACCTAAATTACTAACGTATCCCGTAACTACCTACCTACCTACTTTCTATTCTACTTAACTGACTACCAAGGCAAACACAAGTTGCCGCGAAAGACGATAAGCGAGCTTATAATCCGTGTCCGGCACTTGACGGCCTAAACCGCCTCTTTTACATCGTCGGGTCCTCTCCTTTGTCCAGGCGCCAGTGCAAGACGATACCTCCACTACCTACCTACCTACCTTACCTATCCAAACGATCCAAGTCGCAGAGCAGAACCCATAGCAGCACAAGACAAACAGGAGCTTCGAAGCCGTCGCAAGTTGTTCATCATGGGAAACTCGGTGTCGTGGTTCTCCAACCTACTGTTTGCGAAAAAGGAGATCAGAATATTGATCCTCGGCCTGGTAGGATGACGTCTATCCGACTATCGATCGCATGGCCCCGAGACGCTAACAAGGCGGCATCACAGGATAACGCTGGAAAGACAACATTGCTGTACCGACTCAAGGTTCGAATCTCCAGATATACACGCGCATGATACATGTTAACAGGCGCTCAAGGTTGGCGAAGTTGTCACAACGATACCTACAATTGGCTTCAATGTCGAATCTGTCACATATAAAAACCTAAACTTTAACGTCTGGGTACGATCTCGACTTCTTCCTGTCTTGAAACGGGCCAGAAATACTAATACGGGCGACCGCAGGATCTCGGCGGCCAAACAAGCATCCGTCCTTACTGGCGGTGCTACTACGCCAACACAGCAGCTGTCATCTTCGTCGTGGACTCGACCGATATCGAGCGATTACACACCGCTTCAGAGGAGCTCTCGGCTATGCTGAACGAGGAGGAACTGAAGGATGCGGCCCTGCTAGTCTTTGCCAACAAGCAGGATCAACCAGGAGCCAAGGGCGCAGGTGAGATTTCTGAGGCACTGCGTCTGGGTGAGCTCCGCGACCGCAACTGGAGTATCATAGCCTGCTCAGCGGTTGATGGCAGCGGCGTGAATGAGGGCATGGACTGGCTTGTGGTGAGTTCTGCCATAATAGTCCCGTACAACTGTCGAGGTGCTAACACCTGCGTTTTCAGCAAACTGTCAACCAGGACTAAGCTCGATGGCGATTTTTTCTTCAGCCCCGGTTTGGCATTGTACAACAGACGAAATCAAATAATAGTACCACTTTCCGGTTCCATCACACCTTGGTAGACAGCGCCCATAAGGGACAAGGGAAAGAAACGGATGGAGCAGATATCGGCGTCTTGGCAGAGAGAACGTGTTTTTATTATTTCTTCACTAAGAGATGAAAGGAATGAACAGCACGGGTGCGTTTCTCGAGGGAGGATATATGATAGTATAACTTTATAATGCTACAATCCGGGTCCGATTGAGTCCTGGCTATGATTCTCATGGACTTCTCGTTGCTAGATTTTCTTCGCGGGATATTTGATCCCGATAAGAGGTGCGAACGATGTGACGGCTAGTGGCTGAAGAGGTACGACGGCTTTTGTTGAGAATGCTACTTAGGTAGGTACTAGAATAGTTTGACTCGGTGTCTTGGGAAATGCCAGGTTCTCAAAGGGCTGACATGAGATCGGACTCACACCAGAGCTATGCTTCTGAACAGCTCAAAGCAAACTTCTCATTTGGAACACTGATGAACATTCTACATCATTTCGTCTGTGAAATATCCTTCTTGCTGTGGAGCTTCCACTGGTAACTACTTGCTAGAGAGTAGTGGTTCTGAAGAATCGGGGTTGGAACTTGACGTGCATGGGCAGCTCTAAGTGGTTCGCCGAGGAGGTTTTCTACCTCAATGTATTGTTCCTAAGAGAGATTTAGCAGATTTTTTTTTCGTCTGAGTAAGGAATGTTGATAAAATAGGGACCCTGGCTATGGTGTGTTTGTAGGGATGAGTTGAAAAGTGGGAGATCATGAGGTGCTGAGTAGGCAGGCATAGACTGAGAACACTGACCTTTCTAACATCTATCAACATACTCGGTGATACATGAGCATCAATAGGCTCGGTCACAATCGTTGCTTCTATCATCTCATCTGTAAGCTCCTGTCCATAAGCTGCGGCTGCAGCTTGTATTTCTTTCATGCCAGGCCGTATAACCTCGTCGACGAGGCCAGGACAAAGCTGCATATCACCAGTGTCCAGTCTCGTCAGAGCACCAACTGGGTTGTAAACAGCATTATAGAGGAGCTTCTTCCATCGAGAGAAGGTGACGTTATCATCGTAGTGGCAAGTGCAGCGTCCTCCGGCATTGAAGCGTGCCACAAGATCCTTTGCTCGCTCAGCAGCGTTGCCAAAGTCTTCAAAAGGGCCAATACGCAGCTCATCGTGCAGATTGTGTTCGATGGTGCCAGATTTGGGCTCCGAGGAACCACACATACTGATACCAGAGAGAATTACATTGTCTGGAAATGCCTCCTGGACAGGAACTTGAATGTTAAGTCCATTCTGAAGGAGCAAGATGGTGGTGTGTCCGAGAGTAACGGCAGGGCGTATAAGATCAGCCACCGGTGTAGAGATAACTGGTATGTTCTTGGTGGCACAGATAATGTAGTCGAAGGGTGAGATGCTGGACTTGGAGGCATCAGGAATAGATGGTAGGACTATATCAAGTTTAGTTGATGGATGATATCAGACTTGAAGTAACTCACTCTCGGTTGGCCTGAAGCCAAGAATTTGACCATGATCTACAGAATTGATGGTGAATCCTCGCTCTTTGACTATTTGATAGCTTGAGCGCAGCACAGCTGTAACCTCAGCCCGGCCTCCGGTCTCGAGGTTGAGGGCTGCTATACAGCCTATTCCCCCACAGCCGACGAGTAGGATTCTTGCCTTATCCATCGGGGCTCCTTGGTGTTGTCATCAATACTGAAAGAAAAGCTCAACCCAGAAGTATTGAGTTCCAGTAGTTATCGATATCATGGTTGTTGAGAGGGCGCACATGCTGTATGCGGGGCCGGCTACGGACCGGTATCTAACCTTGGACATTTGACATGATTGGGTGACTAGTCTACACAAAGCGCATAGACAAGACAAGACGAGTTAATGAGCAGCAGTCTCTATATCTGTGTGGTTATATACAGTTCAATATGATATAGCCAATATAAGTGTTGGGGGATTGTCCAGATTGTGAGCCTGAGTCTGTGAAACGTTAACATCGGATGGAATTCGATTATCTTGTCTTGCCCGTTTGATTATGATCCTTGTGACGTTGAACATGCTTTTTCTCTCTCGCAAACTAAACCTTGAGAGGACATCTATCACAAGACCTGGTACGGTTACCGAGGATCTCTTTGTTCAATATAAGTTTACTCTTTGACGACCTTTCCCCTTTTGGAGCTTACCTCATTTTCCTACCTTACCTATATCGTAGAGAGGGATGTCAGTTTATGGTTGTTAGTTGCTTGCTTTCCCCAGGCTCTCCCTACCCCAGCTCGCGCAGTGAACCCCCCCAGTCCCGGATCACCTAAACTAAGTCCCCTAGTGGCACGGGCCAGAGGTTCTCTCTTCAACTGCTGGTCTCATTCGTACATAAGTTAATGAATGTCTTGGTCTTGTGTGAAGCGAATGTGAGACAGAATCGTCTGAAACTCTCTCCTCGTCCAACTGCTTCCCTCATTTTGACCATCATCATATCATGACCGTTCCACAACCGATTTCTCCTCTTCCCCAGGCTCCTATTGCCACATCTTTGCCCGATGCTCCACCAACCGACTTCTTTTCTCCTATTCAATGGGACGTCTTCTTTGCACTTGTCGACGGTGTCTTGCCCTCCATCACCTCAGAGTCTGATGTGACCGACAATCAGGGTCAGATTCAGCTTCCAGACCATGAAGTCAATGCTGTCCTCGATCGTAGTGCCGAGGCTCTGGCAGCCCCAGCCACTAGAGACAATATCCGTGCCTTTCTCCGTGATAGGCCTGTCAATGATGCTCGCTTTAGAGATAACCTCATGAGGACCCTGGCCATATCCCCGCCCGACCAACTCAAGCGCCTTGCCGGGTTATTGAGCTTGATGTCGTGAGTACAACTACACGGGCCATGCTTCCATTTGTTTCGCGTCACTAAGTTTTTTTCTCAAGCACCCGTCCTGGTAGCTACTTCATCACCGGCTACTGGCAACCAATATACAACCAGCCCACCCACGTCCGCGAAGCCATCCTCAAATCATGGGCCACATCTCCCAAGGAACGCTGGTCCGCTCTGGCCAAAACGATGTCTGCCATGTCTTTCAAGGCATATTCTCAAACCAGTTCGGCGCTCTACCAGCTCTCGGGCTACTCAGATGCCCCCAAGGACTGGCAACCCAAGAAAACCTTCGACTATGACTTTCTTCAGATCGAGCCTGGGGACGACGCACATGCCATAGAGACCGACGTTGTCATTGTTGGTTCCGGCTGCGGCGGAGGTGTCTGTGCCAAGAATCTAGCAGAGGCTGGCCGCAAAGTCATTGTCGTGGATAAGGCCTATCACTATCCTTCAACACACCTCCCCATGGCTCAGGATGCCGCCTGTGCTCATCTCTACGATAACTCAGGCTTCTTTATGACGGAAGACTCTGGTTGTACCGTCACTTCTGGCAGTGCATGGGGTGGAGGAGGTACCGTCAACTGGAGCGTATGTCTCAAGCCTCAAGACTTTGTGCGAGAGGAATGGGCGGATGAGGGCCTTCCTTTCTTCACATCCGCAGAGTTCGACGAGTGTCTAGACCGTGTGTGGGAATTTCAAGGGGCTGGCACTGACCAGATACGCCACAATCACCGAAACAGAGTCCTTCTAAATGGCTCAAGCAAGCTCGGCTGGACGGCACGTCCAGCTCCTGTCAACACGGGAGGGAGGGAGCACTTTTGCGGCCAGTGTCACCTTGGCTGTGGCCTGGCTGAAAAGCGAGGGCCAGCTGTGAGCTGGTTACCGGATGCTGCCAAGGCCGGCGCTCAGTTCATGGAAGGATTTCAGGTCGACAAGATCCTGTTTGATTACGACGGGCAGATTGCCATTGGCATCGAGGGAGATTGGGTGTCGAGAGATAGTGCAGGTGACATGAATGACGCCAACAGCAGAATCAAGAGACGGGTCATAGTCAGGGCCAAGAAAGTAATCCTTGCAGCCGGCTCATTATGGAGCCCGATCATCCTCAAGAACAGCGGCATTACTGTGCGTGTACCTGTCAACAGTGAATAGAGGTTATTGGCTAACTCGTCTAGAATCCGAATGTGGGAGCTAATTTGCACCTTCATCCTTGCAACTTCGTCACAGCAGTATGGAAGGAGGAAACGATACCTTGGGAGGGAGGCATTATCACCAGCTACTGTCCCCAGTTTGACAACGTCGACGGTAGTGGATACGGAACGAAGCTGGAAACGACGTGCATGGTGGTGAGTAACAAATCTAGTATTGCCGTCGAATCATCCTAACTCGTCATAGCCATTCACAATTCTATCGCAACCATCATGGACCAGCGGCCTAGATGCAAAGCTCCACATGGCAAAGCTGCGTCACATGAACGCCTGGATATCGTTGACCAGAGACCGTGATGCAGGCAGCGTCTTTCCAGACCCCACGACTGGTCGACCTCGCATTGACTATACTCCCTCGGACTATGATCGAGCCCATACCATCCAGGGAGTCGAGGCTCTGGCCAAGATATGCTATGTCACGGGGGCAGTCGAGATACGTCCTCTTCTCAAGGGTCTGGAGCCCTTTGTGCGCAGGGGAGAGACGTCCTCGGAGCATTCGCTCGACTCCAAAGGCTCAGTGGCCGATCCAGAGACCACTGACCCAGCCTTTGCCGCCTGGCTCAGCCGCGTCCGCGAAGTGGGCAACAAACCACCGACGGCCCCTTGGAGCTCAGCCCATCAGATGGGCACGTGCCGCATGAGCGCGAGCAGCGATGAGGGCGTGGTTGATGAGAAGGGAAGGGTCTGGGGCACGGATAATCTTTACGTCGCAGATGGAAGCGTGTTTCCCAGCGCCAGTGGCGTGAATCCCATGATCACCATTATGGCCATTGCGGATTGGATATCACGCGGCGTGGACGCAGATCTGAGGGCGTGAGGGGCAGTGATTGTGATATGACAAGACAGGAGCGGCGATATAGCTGTAGCTGTATCTGTGTGTAATGTACTTGTTATCCTATCAACGACTGGACGTTATCTCCCGGGAGACATGCAAGGGATTTGATAGAGCCATGGTCGGCGGTACAGTATAATACCATGACTGGTCTTCGAGTCCGCATTAGTCAACTTGCCCCTGAACACCGCATTTCCTAGCAACGAAGTGCCATTAACTCGTAAACAAGGCCTAGTGAAGGCTTTGCTTCTGTCGGCAATTCTTGGATTCGTTGGTCTGCTCCACGCATAGACTCGGAGCCATTTCATGGCCGATGCAAATCCCGCTTGTATACCACCAAAGACATTCTTCCCGGGATATAACAAGGCTTGAGCCACGGCCATGTCATGTGGCCAACGTATAGACAACGAGTTGTGGGGTGTAAGGAAGGTGAGTGTACAGTACTCCGTACAAGTGAGGCAAAAGGCTTCGCTTAGACTGTTCATATCGGCCTTGGCTCCTCGGATATAGGGTAAATTTTGGTTGGTGACTTGAGAACTAGGCAACCCTCAAACCAGCAGACCTTGAAAAAGTAGCCATCGGCGTTTCAATGGCCCTAGTCCGTATCCAAGGGAGCGGTTGCTGGTGCCACGTCTTGGATGGAACTTCAAGTGAGGCTCTCAACGGTCTTGGAGTTCTCGGTAGTACCGGTAGCGTAGGCCTCCTGCCGTTTGAGAGGATAAAGGCTCCAGTGCGGGGAACGGCACGCCACAAGCGAGCACAGCCACCCGGAGATCTGCAAGCCACGCCCGACTTTAATCCAGTGCCGGGCCAGGATTAGCGGCATTAGTGAGTGAGTGAGTTGTGCTCAGCTGTTCAAGGGGCAATTGACAACAGGTATCGTTGTCACTGTCACTATTATGCTTGTGATGCTTGTGAATCAAGATGACGCTTTGAAGATCAGATGTGAGATTGTTTCAGATATCGACGTCACGCTTCGATCAATGAATGGCTACCATCGTTGTAATTCCCAACACAAAAGTGACAAGCAGGGGTATTCGACCTAGTTGGAATTTTCCTAGTAGCGGTTTGTGGTTTACAGAATCTAGATTATCTCAAGATACAAAGACAACAATCTGACTTTGTCTACTCCGTATAGAGCTACTAATTATAAATCGATCAATCAATGTGAGTTCCCATATAAATGCCTTAGTCTTTAGGTGCCATTCGAATACCACTTCAGCCCTGTCAAGGTAGTCACTGAACCTAAGATCTACGACAGCCACAAGCACTAGCAGTGGTAGGAGCCCGGGAGTGTCTGTAGTATTGGTGACTAGCCGTCAGATTTCTTCAATGCCATCCTGTGCTTGCCGTCAAGCATTTTGTCAAGCTGTACGGATATACGAAAATACTTTGACGTTGACTAATAAAGTCGGTAAAGGAAAATGCGGGTCAATCTTTCAATCTTTCAGAGTCATGCCCGGTGCATTTCCTAATTAGGATCAATATCCTTGACATTTCAGCCACTTTACGGACTTGTCCGCCAAGTGACCGATCGGCTTGAGTGGGGTCCTTTTCGCCGTTCATCGGGTCCGCGCCGCTCCGGCCTCTAAATGCTTAGCATCATAGACTTAGCAAATCCGTTAAAATCCATCATTGATGTTCGAATCTTGGAAATCCACGTTATTTTTGGCAACTTTGACCCACGTTCCCAGAGTTTTAAAGCAGTGGGCCGGGACTAGTAGTGCAGAAATACATACCAATTTACAATAAAAGTTTC
Source organism: Fusarium xylarioides (assembly GCA_013183765.1). Lineage (NCBI taxonomy): Eukaryota > Fungi > Ascomycota > Sordariomycetes > Hypocreales > Nectriaceae > Fusarium > Fusarium xylarioides. Next base: position 91,009 of record SRZU01000183.1, read on the forward strand.
CTGGGCATAAGGTAGGTTAGGTAGTGGTGTTACATTTCTCCTACCAGTCATGCCGAGGAAGCAAAACCATAAAGCGAGCCGTGCTCCGTGAACCTCGTGACTATCCAGCGACGTCACCTCGGCTCCTGCCCAGGGAGCAGAGACACTTCTGACCGTGGACTGAGGTGCCAGAAATAATTAGCTGATAGACCAACTAAGTTATGCTGAACCTGTCTAGGTATTTTTGCCACTCGGGATAGAAATCGTAGCCTTTTCTTGCCTCACCCAGGGCGGCTACAGAGACGTTGTGAAACCTGGGGTTCTGGTAGTCACACACCATTACAGTGATAGCGTACCGTGTAGTTAAGAGCCCATGAAACAAAATGCGACCTGACTTTTCCATGTGACTTATGATGAACATAGGAGAAAAATCCTGCGGGCTACGAGTGACCGGCCACCTCTGAAGAACGGAAACGGGCTTCTCCGTCGCCTGCATTTTCCATGTGCCTGTGTGCCTGTGTGCATGCATATTCATGCAGTATCAGGCCGCCCTGTAGAGGAAAGGCAGAATGGAAGGACTGTAGATACCTACTCCGTCTTCAGATCTATCAAACTTCGATACTACTACGAAGTAAGTAAATCAACGTAACATGCACCAGAGATAGTACGTACCTAATAGCGACAAGCGCTTTTTGAGTCCAAAAATAGTACCGGTATCACGAAGACTGCGCCACAATACCGGGCTAGTGGCACACCTGGATCCATTTTCTAGGGTTCCTTGCTCTCTCTCTCTCTCTCTCTCTCTCTCTTTCTCCCAATACCACTGTCTTTTCAGCACCTGGTATCGGTACTTTTCAGAAGGCACTTTGGAAGTTGCACGTGCATCTGTTGATTCTTTCCTCCCTTGAGGCTTGGAGTCTTGGTTCCGGCGCGCGGCCGAGCGATCAATGGACCCATCCATCTTCGGACCCAAGCTCCAAGACATACTATGTTCAGTCGGTGATTGACGTGCAATCAACCTCCTTCGGCTACGCGTCTCTGAGCTCGTCGTACATATTATTCATTTCACTATCATCTAGTACTCATGGCCTGAGGCAAGGTCATTGGCGACGCAGTCATGCAAGGGTAGATTGCCTGATGCTGTGATGCTTCTAGAACCGCACCACGAGCTCCAACAACAGGACAGAAAAGGGTGACCGGACCCCTTACCTATGCCCTTTCCTCCAAAAACAAACAGGGGGTCACCTCGATATTGGGTCCTGGTGCCCGTTCTCTGGAATGCATCACGCCTCCAAAAGTCCATAGCGGATCAGGCCAAGACGAGACAAGACAGACCTTTTTTGACTCCAATGCAAACTCCGCACAAAGGACCAGGCGCCTCCTGAAAAAATTACTACGTATGGGCTTGTCAAAGTCGCTCATATTCCACATTGGGACTGGCTTTTCCGTCGACTCCATGACCCTTTGCCTGGTCTTCCCAACTCTCTTTGTCTTGAGCCATCTCTGAACGATGATTGGCTATAGAGACTTGAGCCGAGAAGTGCCCCTAGCTTTGATTGGTTCATATTGATGAAACCTGAGCCAATCACAGACTGTAAGAGCACTTTCACGAGAGCCTCACCTCACGTCTGACACTAGCATGGATGACTCTTCTTCGTACCAGGACATCGACGGGCTCTCATTCCTCTCCAGTCTTTTGGGAGCCACCCTGGCTCCTGATCTAGCCCCCGTGCTCCTTCCCTTTCCTCACACTTTGATAAGTGTCGTCTCCTTTCTGGTATCCAGGCACAGAGCTATCCAAGATGCATGGATCATGTCCCTCAACCTTGGACTCTTGAAGCGACGGGATGAAGTTTAATGGCCAACCACATCGTGGGAAGCCTATTTCCCCCTTAAAGACGAGACGGGAACGACGGGAGCGACCGCTACCTTATGGGACCCGAGCCGTTGAAGGTGAAGATACCCCTTATTAGATATCCATCAATGCTGAGGAATACGGCGGAGAACGGGGGAAGAAGACTGCTTTGGTAGTCGTGATAGTGTAATTCCCTCACTTTCCAAGACATGGTCCATCGAATATTTTCATGATAATATTCACGGTAGGGGAATAGCGGCTCACATCACGGAGGCGGGTGTGGTACTGGGAACTAAACCAACTACAGAATGTATGCAACTGCTTCGAAAAGCCGAGCATTCGTGCTTCTGCTACCCATCTAGTGCAGGTGCCATCTTATGCGTATGCGTATGCGTATGCGCATGCAGGTCATCTCAGAAGATGCTCCTGGACAAAGCGTCCGCCGAATCCCATTGACAGAATCGTAATGACATTGTTATTACCATCATTTCGCCAGCTGAAGATCCTGGGGCATCAGCCAGCCCCGGGCACAATATTGGCGTTTGATCTCACCGAGCGTAGTGTCGATTAGGGTGTGATGGACGAGTCGTGCGAATTCCTCGGATGGTAACTTGTGGGATGCGGGATACCGGAGCGCATGAATGTCTGAGAGTGAGGGCACGAATGAGCGAAAACGCCAGTGCCTTCTGTGGAAACGGCCATACCCGCCCTCGAGGCTTTACTGAATTCTGAAGCCCGCATAAGCGGCGCTCCAAAGTTCCCCTCCTCAAAGGTTTCTATATGCTTGCGATGGTGGCCTACGGAAACACTCGGCAGGCAGCGCAACAAAACATGCCGAAGGGCAACGAGCCCACTACTTACGGGACTGGAATGAAACAGAGAGTAAGAGGACTCATCAACCATCGATCGGCCCAGGAGCAGGTCGCATAATTTCGCCATGAAAGCCTGCCGACCTCGGTGATCAGTCTGTTCTGTATGGTTAATGTGAGGGTGAAAGCGGCCTGCTAACGAGGACTAAACACGAAGCTCCAGGAACATAACTTATCACTTTTCAACTTTTTCCTGCTAATACAATACTACCAAGTATGGTTTCGTTCGAGGTCCATGTCAGTTAGAGGAAGCACACTGCACAGGGGCCAGGCCTGGTCTCTGATCAAGGTGCGTACACGGACACATATAAACCAGACTGGTGGAAAGGACGGCATTGATAAGAGACCAGGATCAAATACAGGGAATATGAAGAAGCGCCGGCGTTTGTTTCGTTTCCTGTTTCCTGACAGCAGAGCGCCTAGGGCAGGGCATGGTCTAGGCGTTGAAGTGTGGTAAGACGTCAAATGGTGAGATTTGTGGGAGGGGGGAGGGGAGGTGATATTGATTCATAGAGTTGAGATCAGATACTGTTTGAAGCCGCTGTTCGATTGCCCAAGCTGTATTGAAGTAATTACGAGGGAGTGAGTGTCATTGATCCAAGAGTCAGACATTTGTGATGTGACATTGAAGAAGCGGGTACATGGACACAGTAGCACTCCAAGTACCGGTACTTGAAGAGAACGCCACACCCACACAGCAAAACCTCTTCCCAGTTTTTTTTTTTTTTTTTTTGCCCTACGTGAGTATCTAGACCAGGGTTCATTCACGCGCTGCGAGTCAATGCCAATGCCCTATAGACTATAGTAGCAGTGTGAGAAAGAGAAGAAGAAGAAAAGAAAAAACGATTATTTTGTGCCGTCTGCTTGCATTCTTTCAGCTGTCAAGGCATCCATGTAGAGGATGCTACATACAGACTCTCAGCGTACGATAGGCAAGGTACAGTAAGTATTGCCTCTGGGTAGCCAGCATATGCAGGTCAACACAGCCGCACGCCTCCTCCGAGCAAAGATACAGAACCTGACCTGAATATTGCACACCCTCCGAGACACCCCGGACATGGTCAGTGTGCCGTGCAGCTGCAGATGTATCGCAGATGTGGAAGAGGCCAAAGAGCCTGGCTAGTCTAGTCTAGTCGGGCTTACGCTGCCCAGGGCGGGCTTGGAGGTCGGTGCCCGTCATGACCTGTAGGGTGACTTGGTGAGTGAGGTGGCTTGGCTCCCTCCAACAATGGGCCGCCGCCTATAGCCACTTCACTAAAATACTAAATACAGGGCTGCCTTTTAGCTCGTCAGTCCCCGCTCCGACTTCACCAGCAGCACCAGCACCAGCACCACCAGTGGCTTTTTAAGTTACCCACCACCAGCACCACCTCCCAACCCCAAAGTATATCATCTCCCCACACCACCTGCACCCTCCGTTTCCCCTTCCCTCTTCTTCTTCCTTCTTTACGAGCAATTCGTCCTACGTTCTCTTTCTTCTTACTCGGTTGCGGCAGCTTAGCAGGCGATTTCACCCTCAAAAGATCAGACAAGATAATACTATAGTATCGCCCATCAACTTCTACTATCCGACCTATCTACCAATCCTCTCCGAATCCCTGCTCTGCTCCGTCTTCCGACGTTTCTCTTTTTGATATTATTGTTCGACATCACTGGCACCGTATTCCGCCTTTAACCAGCGATAAACGCAACGCCCAACGCCGACGCTTGACGTTTATTAAAACGTCCCGTTACCGTTCTCCGATACCCGCCCCCCGTTCCGCCTAGCGATAGATATAGCATAGACACCCCTGCGCTCCGCTCCTCTTCGCTTCACTAACATGCCCGTCCAACTACTTCCGGCGTCGGCCGCCGCTTTCGCTCCCCGGGCTTCATCAGTCAACGTTGTCTTGGGTTCAAAAGTCGAGCCTTGGCTTACACAGACTCTCAAGCGCATCAACCGAGTCAAGCGTCCTCTCAACTCTGTACCCCAGCATCAGCGGTGCCTCACCGAGACTCTCTCATCACCAAACGCCATCTGGACCTTGACCTCTCTCATGCTGCCCAAGACCCCCGAGTCAGACTTCAAGCGTGATGCCAGTAACCCTCTGGTCGAGGCCATCATGAACTACGAGCTCGTACATGTTGAGGCTTACATTGTCCATGTCGACATGGTTCTGCGAAATGAGGTCGCCTACAAGCTCACCAAGGATACCATCGATGCTCTCGTCGAGTACCACAAGGAAATCCACTGTGTCGATGCAAAGGCCAACACATACGACTGGACAGACAAGGAGCAGCAGTGCAAGAAGCTTCACGACGATTTTGTTCAAGACATCAACAAGTTTGTCTTCCGCACCCACGTCTCTGCCCTCGAGGGTCTCGAGGAGGAGGGCGCTGGTGAACTCCTCTGTGGCAAGAGCGAGGAGGTCAAGAACTGCATCAGTGCTCTTATGAAGCCCCTGCTACCTCCCCCCCCTCCCCGTGTCGTCGAAGTTGTCCGACAACCTACACTGCTCCCTAGCTCTCCTGTCAACATGTGGTCGCAACATGGTCTTCACGGCAATCTTGCTGCTGTTGACTCTTGGAGGGTGCTTCCCTCAAGCCCCAGCATCACATCATCGGCCGACTCAAACACAAGTCCTATCTGGGCACCCATGACCATGGATGATCTGTCACCTACTCCCGCCTTCACCCAGCCTCACTCTACAGCCGGCTTCTTCTGGAGCTCGCCTCAGGTGACAGCACCCATCCCCGCTCTCCCTCTTCCTAGTATGCTCGCCCCCGCTCAATGTGGCGTCGGCATGGGCATGACAGGAATGGGAGGCATGAGCGGTATGGGAGGCTTTGGCTGGGACCGATACCAAGAGTATGCGACCATCATGTGACAACCAGGGCCCCAGGACAGCTATCCAGTGGTGACGACCTCGAGCTATTAATACTGCACCAACCCCTTCCTCGTTTCCCGGAGAAAAGTTGAAGCTCTCAAATTTCGCAGCGGCATAGAACTATCATCCATCATGGGCACGGCATATCGGCGTTTTATTGCATCAGGAACGGTGTTTCGAATAATTTTTATAACAATATCCCCTCTCGCATTGTTCTTATTCTTTATTTATTTTTCATTTTTTCCCCTTTGTCTTCATAGCAAGCGTTCTTTTGGTTTCGGGGGAATCTGGTCTTATTATTCCTCTCCGGGAAACACTCTTCAACGGTCGTTCACACAATCTCTCTATCGTCTCTGGACTTTTCTTTCATCTACCACAACACCACATGGCTGGACCCGGGGGCGGGTATTTGGATGCATTTACAACTGGGCAGGGATCCGATACAGGCGGCTTGTTTTCTTTTGGCCTTTTTCCTTCCGTCATCTTTGGTTCTCAAGAAAAAGACGTACACGCAGCAATGCACGACGCTCGGCTCTAGTCCGAGACAGAAACTTCTCTGCGGATTCTTCGCTGATATCCCCGGGACTTTCTTTTTCCTTCTTTTCCCCCCTGTTTTCTTTATCTGTTCGGTTTAGAGAGGCTTCTTGGAAGATACCCTACAAACGAGGACGACACACAACTGACACACTCACTTCCCTTCGTTCTTTGGCTTGCTTCCCGATTCACGACGATATTATTTTAATGACGACCTCTTCTACGACTCGATGACGAATGACTACTTCTTTTCAGACATGATACGATTTACGAGCGAAATCACAAATAATCGACTTGATGTCGAAACCTGGCTTCTTTTCGAAAGAGTATCGAGCACTGAACCACACGCTTCATTCGGCACGATGTCCAACCTCGAAGATGGTGACTGGACTGGCTCCAGGACACTGCATCTGAACACAAGGCCGTCTCGATTATATCGCGTACGCCACCAAGGGAATATCTGGGATATACCCGTGAAGGCTTGGCACTGGCTGTCAAACGGGATCACCACCCTGCGCCGATCGACTTTCAGTCTTAGGTGTGAGGAGAACGGAAGACGGAGTGAAATCATGGGATTCTTTCAATGAGCTGGGCGCTGTATCTCTGCTGGGCGGGATCAGCTGCACAGTCTCTGTCTAACCCGACCTGCTCCAGCCAGCCATCCCCTGCATTCAACAGCCCTATCCGTAGGTGCCCCCATTGCCCTGAATGTGGATGAACGCACGTTGTCGAGTTGAGGCGAGAACCATCGCGCCAGTTGAGCCTGCTAGACGGGCCTTGGCCGGTGGAGGACGGCGTTTCGAGGATAAACCTGTGGTTGCCCACATTTGGGTCGATGGAATGACTGGGACAGGGCAGGGATGGCTGAGGGCAGAATGTAGGATCATCTCCCTACAAACCTCTCGCGCCAGATGAGTCATCACGCAGCTCGGCATGCCCGACTCATCACAAAGCGGAGAGGTAGCTGCAAGAGAGGGGGAATAGTCACTGCTGAGCAGTGCACTCCACCTCTCCGGACCTTTGAGTCCATCGGCTAAAGATGCTGGTATCTAAGTGGCGTGGAAGGGAAACATGATACGCCCTGGCGGCGGTTCCCTTGCACAAGGACAAGTCTGCTTTGCTACAACGATTCCCTGCTCGTTGTTTTGTCGTTGCAGTATTAGTTAATCTGAACAAAAAAAAACAAATTCAAATATTTGGCCTCTCCCCTTTTGATGTGATGTATTTTGTGACATGTCACGAAGAGTGATTGAAAGAAGGCTTCAGAAGATCGGATAGGATTAAATATTACTTCATTTTCGCGCCCCAGCCTAAATCTATATCTTCCGTCTAGACAAACTGCGTCTATGTAACTATATAGGGTATTTTCCACCTTTTCCTCCATGATATAAAGTCATTAAATTCCAGAGAATAATGCTCCTGGCTCTCCATCGCTCAGTCTCGGATAGCAAACGCCTCCCTAGCAGTCTTGCTACTACGTGCCAGACGCTCACCATATCTGATGAAAACAAAGGGAATGACACCCATCGCCAGAGAAACGAATGCGAGGACCGAAGGCGCCCAGTAAAACCCCAAGTTATCATACATGCTGTCCGCGGCGAGGGGTAGCGTAGTGGCCCCGACAGATCGCAACATGGCAGCAGCGCCGAGGGCAGAGGCAGAATGACTTCGGAACACGTCGGTGAGATAGTTGGTCATCCCCATGAAGTGGAGCTGGAAACCGAGGCCGAAGAATATACCGCCGAGGCTCGGAATAATGGGAGTCATAGAGTCCCAGACCGTCCAGCCGAGCCAGAAGAGAGAAATTACCATGCTGAAGACAGTCAGTTGCAGTTGATAACAGGGGACAGTTTGGGAACTCACCAAGGAGAAGCAATGCACGCAAGAGGAAGTCTTCGATAGATATGGTTCTTTGTCCATTCAGCACCAGCAGCAGTCTGCCTGTCATGGTATCCGGTATAGAATGCGAAGATACCAAGAGACAGTACAACACCAACGCAGACTAATCCCATGTTAGTATAGAGACGCAAGGTATAGCGGACGAGACTTACATGGAATATATGCAAGCCCTGCCATGCCAGGAGAAAGACCATAGAATCCTAGTCGACATTTAGACCGTTCGGCTAAGCTGGGGGTAGATATCAATATACCTTGGAAAACACGAGGATACGCCTGAAACATGAGATAAAAGACAGAGTAGGCTAAGGTCAAATACACCGAAGTGGATGCAAGGATAGGCTCAGTAAAGAGAAGCTTCATGGGTCGAAGGAAGATCTTGCGGACGTTGAAGGGCTTTAGCTCTAGGGGCTCCTCATCAGCTGACCCAATCTTGTTCTTCTTGTTCTCTTTCTCCCGTCTCTTGATATGAGCCTTGACCATCTTATTATGCAGCACAGGGGCATAAATCTCTGGGATGGTAATGATAAGAGGAAGACCTGCAATGGCCATCATGCCAGCAATCCAAAATGGCCAGCGCCAGGAGACGGGAGACGAGAAGCCAGATACAATGGGCCCGATGAGAGGACCGATTGTAGTGACGGTCATGTAAAGAGCCATGGCGTTACCTCTGGTCGAAGGCTTGTCGAGGATATCAGCGTATAGACCCCCGATGACAGTGGTTGGAGCAGCAGCATTGATGCCACCGAGAAACCTAAAGATTAGGAGGGCAGCATAGTTGGGTGCGCCAGAACAAGCCAGCATAAAGACGATGTATCCCAGGTAAGTGCCAATGAGAACAGGCCGCCGACCAATATATTCACTGAGAGGTCCAAAGAGAAGAGGCCCTAGGACATAGCCCACCATGTATAGAGAATTGAGGAGTATGAGGTGAACGGGGTTGGTAATGCTGAACTGCTCGGCGATTATATCGAGAGCTCCCGAGGGCATAGAAGAGCCAAAGTTTCCATTGAAAGTACAAGTGAAGCCGGCAATAACAATATGTAGTTTTCTCATAGGTGAGAGTTTGAGAGGATTCCAAGATTCTGTGTCAGACCAGCCGGATTCGTCTGAGGAGTCGTGTCTCTTTTCGACGTCGACATTGGGAGAGGCAGCCACGGAATCACTGCCGAATAGTTGAGTTTCGTTTCCTCCCATGGTTGATATAAGAGGCTTAGAGTGCGTGCACTTGAAGTTGGAAGTTGGATCATATTGAGGTTGCAGGCACATCTATCTATATAGGTAGTTTGCTTCTCCATGACAGTTCCACAGCAGGTGGACATGAATGGATAAAATATTCAACAGCCATTTTTCTCACGTCATCTAATTGGTTTTTCGTGAATGCTCGACTCGAGTTTGTGTGAAGGGCGCAATGGTTTTGGTGATGGTGTCTAAGCCAGATCCTGCTCTGATTGGTTCTCATCGCCGATTCAATATTTTCTCTAATGGAGAAGCTTCAGAGTATAACTTCCGAGAAGTAAATGGTGATCAATGATTGGGTGGAATTTCCGAGACACCAATGAAAAGCCCCTTGTTAGGTACAGGCCTCAGGGGTCTGTTTTGTTAAATTTGGCCCCACTTCTTCGTACCTCGCCACCGCTAGGTCATCTCGCCGGATTCTCATTGGGCACGGACCACCTAGGTACCTTTGCATACAAATTTATATGTAAAGGTACTTACCCCGCTCT